>JARIHS010000155.1:0-80743 GCA_029320655.1 Mycena floridula | reverse complement strand
GGAGCACCATCATCGACGCCATCACTGAAATCACGAGAATGGCGACATTGTGACGGTGCAAGCACCTCCAGCTGAAGAAGGGGACATTGCAGAAGCCAAAGTCATTGACGAGAAAGACGATGACTCGGAGATGGAAGAAATTGTTGGTACACCGATGGTCGCCAAGCGTCAGCCCAAACCGGATCTGTTCAACATGCGATTACAGAGTAATCGTGACAATTCTTCGCCTTTCACGGCTCTCCCGGGCAACAGCGAGTCTTGGGACAAGCGTAAAGGTGATTCCACGCTTCTTCGAGAGAATGACCACCTCTATCTGGAGTTTGACGAGCATATGAAATCTTATTACTTTGGTGAAGAGAGACGATATGAGAATTCTCGTTGGGTTCACTGGAACACATTCATCCATCCAGAGTACGAAGCAGCACGGAAAGAAGACTTGGAGAAGCAGTCGAAGGGTATTCTATTCAGGATTGCCTGGACGAATTCACCAAGGAGGAGCAACTTGGGCAGGACGACTTGTGGTATTGTCCCGCCTGCAAAAAGCATCAACAAGCGACCAAGAAGTTTGATCTTTGGAAAGCTCCAGACATTCTTGTCGTCCATCTCAAGCGCTTTAGCAATAGTCGCATGCTTCGAGACAAGATCGACGCCTTCATCGATTCCCTGTGAAGGTCTTGATTTGGGCCACATGGTCGGGGAAAGAAAGACGATCAAGAAGCTGTTGGACAAGGGGGTGGTTCTGGATGGCTTGACGGCAGAGAATATTGATGAACCCCTCTTGTACGATCTCTTTGGTGTCGATGAGCACCTTGGAGGTCTCGGTGGTGGCCATTACAGGGCTTATGCTCGACACCACATTGACGACAAATGGTACCACTTTGATGACTCTTATGTTACGAAGCACAGGCCAAGGACGCAGTGGTAAGCTCATTTTTATCGACAGCTGAACAGAATTGACGATTTCTTAGAATGCCAACGCCTATCTACTTTTCTACCGCCGACGAACAGCGACACCGCTGGGTGGCAAGTCGCACCAGAAAACCGAGGAAGCTCGTCGGAATCCCAAGAAGGAGGAGCCTATCGTCGATGACAAGACTAACATTCAAACCCAATTACCAACTCCTCCCAGCGAAAAGGCCTTTTGGCAAACGCCACCCGGGTCTCAAGCAGCTCTTCCCTCTTTGCTGACTCGATCGACACTGAGCTGATCTCGCTAAACAGCTTTGATGAGTACAGTACGCCACCGAATCGAACTCTCCAACATCCTCCAATGAAGCTGAGGGGCCTGGATCTGACCAGGAGCTAGATGACAGGGGATCAGGATCACCTTGGTCGAGTTCAGCTCTTAGCTCGAGTGATCACTTGGTGATATGGACGATGATATTCCAGAAGTTACTTCCAAATTAGAAAAATACTTTAATCTCATCTTAATTTTCTTGGACTTTCGGCAAGACTTTCGGAGTCACAGTTCTGATTGCGTGACCATGAGTGCACAGAACCTATTGTACCTCACGATTTACAATCCGACCCTTCGTCTGGCCGAAGCTAGCAGCGACGATGATGAAGATGCAGAAGAACAGGCCACATTTTGTTCTACACGTCAAAGGACCGTGCCGTCTCCAGAGACCGCATGCTCAGACAAGTAGGCCTTGCTAAGGCTTTGGTGAGCTTCGCGGAGTGAGTTTTCTCATTTCAGCTCGATATCTACTGAGCTTTGGGTCTCAGAATGTTCAACCTCGAACAGCCATGTAGTAATGTCCACTCTCAGTCCAGAAGAATGATCATGGTGTCTCCGGAACCTGATTTCTGGATTCATGCGGTACATCTCAACCATATTCACCTTGAAAACCAGCCTAAGCCGTTTATTTCATAGGGAATAGAGCTTGGAAAGACCGTCAAGCCTCTCGATAAGGGCAAAGCCAAGGCGAAGGAGAAACCAAAGCAAGCATACGACTACAATGAAGCCTCTGTTCACGACGTTGCAGTTCGAGCTGATATTATTCACTGCTTATGAGAAATTCAAGGTGGCGCTGGTCTCTTATCTCCATCCAAAAGGCTGACTTCATACCCAGCTCTTACATGGGTCCTTCTCGCAAATATTGGCGACACTGGGTCAACAGGCGCTAGAACTTCAGCTCGAGCGCTTTTTTACCGTGTGGGCATGGTCATGGAACCTGGAAGATGGGTACAACTTTGGGGATCATCTCGGTAAGCCTTAACCTGACTTCACTATCGAAACTGACCTTTTCAGCCGCACCCTTACATCCTCTACATCGCGACGTTCTTTCCGAGCTTGATGCTTTCTCATCTGAGATATCTCAGACCGCCGCTGCTATCGTCGTCACTCCGAACCATATTATTCCCAGTTCTCGTTACCTGGATGCTCGTTATCCTTCCGCTCTACCCCCTTATCTCATGACCTTCTTGGTGCCACCACAAGAGACACCCCGACCTCCATCATCATCCCTGGACGATACAGTCAAGCAGAAGCGGCCACCAGACCCTTCGGCGGACTCGGATTCAGCAAAGACATTCTTGGGCATGCCCAGCGTCGACGTGGGCAAATGGAACTGGCCGGGATACCTGACATTTGGAAAGAGCCCAGGGAAGAAACCATCGAGACAGTCTCTCGACGTGGTCTCTAATGGGACCATGCCTGAGCGAGCACAGCCCCAAATGGATGCACAATTCGACCAGAGCGCTCTGGAGGATGCGATGTTCGACCAGACACCACCTGTATTAAATCCTACGTTAAACCATTCTAATACCCTGGAAGATGGCCATATACCCCACTCGGACAGTGCATCAGACAGCTCCTCTGTCATAGAATTACCATCGCCACCGGAATTCTCCTCTCTAATATTACATCTATCGGAAACAAACACAATATTAACACGAAAGACGAAGGTTTTCTATTTAACGGCAAGTTTTCTTTGTCATTATCGAGCAATACTAACCTGTGATTTCAGAGTTATCCGCTCCTTCTGGCCTTGGTCGATCTCGACGAAGAGGATATCACGTCGCAGAATGCACAGATCGGCTTGGACGCTCTTGCAGACATTCATAAAGCTCTACATCCAGACAGGCTTATGAGGTACATTCATACTTGCAGCATTGAACTCTGCTAATTGATTACAGCACCCCCGATATACCTTCTGCAAACAAGATACTGCAGCCCAAAGATCAAAGCGTAATCTCAACTGGCCAATACAGCATTTCCGAAGCAAAATTCTCGTCAAAGTCTGTTCACATGTTCAACACACAGCAACTGTTAGAAAGGTATAAAACTTGTTTTTTTGTATCTATAGGATTGATCTGACCTTTATCCAGCGATGTTGAAATTCAAGAAGTCTTTTCTCGTGGCCAAAGCCCACAGCATTGGCATGTCGCTCGACGTGGACTGAACGTCAGAGAGTCTGACGGTCAAGCTTACATGGAAGTATTTAGAAACGAGGCCAGTTTAACAGATGTAGACAATTCCCTCGGTGGAATTATCAGAGGACTACAATGACAGTCGAACTGCTGAACAACCAATGATAGCATCTCTATGTGGTGTGACCAAAGTTCTTTCTTTCTTCTTTTACCGAAGGCAAAAGCAACTATTATAATGTTGCGGGCAAGTACAAAGGGTTCGGAGAGACAAACAGTTTACACTTGTTCTTTGAGAACTTGTCCTGGCTCTCCTGTATATCCTGTCCTTGACATCCAATCTTCGACTGAGCGGCAGCGGTCAGGGTAGATTTCATCTGCCAACTCCAGGCCAGGAAGAGCGTTTGCTACTTCTGGAGTCATATCCTCTGCAAGAGCGTCAGTCTCGGAAGCGTGCAAGAGGCATTTGAACGTACTCCAGACATTCCAAAAGGCCGTAAAGTATCGTTGGTACGAAAACCTAGAATCGTCATCTTGGCCGCCAGGCAGCTGTAGCGGCATCTTGACGGATGCATCGAAACCTGGTCTCCGGGAGAACAAATCCTCGGGTGTTATCTCGCGGCCAATGGCTTTTTTACCTGTGACCCTCTGGAATACCTGGGCGATCTCTTTCGAGGTCGAAGTGTATGCGGCCAGAGCGATCTCTTTCCCAACTGACCGCGATGGATTGTCAAAGCTCCATCGAGTATAGCGACCGTATTGAGCCAATTCGACAAATTGGATAGCACCGTCGCCCGTGGCACTTGAAAAGACATAGGTGCCGGACGCGTCGATATCTGGACGCCATGATCCTTGAAGCATCTCAGTATAGAGGACCCCAGTGAGGATTGTCCAGGGAAGCAGAGAGACTGGCTGAACACTGAGCCATTCTGCGATTCTCTAACGGACATTGAACAAAGCAGAGATATCGATATGGGACAAATCTTACGCCTTTAGTGAGCATATGGGGAGCGCGATATTCCTCAGCGTAATTATATTGCTTTGGACGGTTGAAAATTGAGGAATAGACAAAGCTGAATGAAAACAGGTGAGTTCTGGTATGAAAGCGAGGCAAATCACTTACTGCTGGACCCCAGATTGGACGGCAATGTCATATCTAAGGGAGAAATGAGACCCGAGCCACGAATGATTAACTGAACGTACAGTCTGAAGGTCCAAAAGTATTCAGCCGCCTCGGTCATTGAAAAACTGTTGTGGTTCGAATAGACACCGTAGTGCCCTTTCAAGGCCGTCCTCAAGTCATCTTCCTTGTCGTACGAGCCTTTGAGAAGGACAACATTTCCAAGGGCTTCCAGACTTTTCGCAATTGGATTATCGATATCTCTTGTCAGGACGGTGCATATATATTTTCCATCTCGGACAAGGTCTGTAGCATTGGTCAGCATTTCGAAGGAGCTTGAGAAGATCTGTTATTCACCTGCGACAACACGCTGGCCTTGGGCTCCAGTTCCTCCGATAACAAGGATTTTGCGAGGCTCAGAACTGATTTGAGTAGAAGACATCGTTTGCAAACTTCGAGTTGGGTTCCATGGCTTTTTGTGTGAGCTCAAGTAGTGACGAGAGCCGGTCTTCGGGTTAGCAGCTAGCACATTATTGAGCAATGACCTTAAATTAGCCAAAGCCCGAGCAGGGAGATTGCTGACTGAACTCGAGGAAAAGCAAGAGGGCATGACCATGACGCCTCGGACATCGACGGAGTCGGCGTTAAGAAAATATAATCCAGCGTAAAAGACTAGAAATGGCGACAGTCGCATCGTCGTCCGTTGAGTGAAAGCGTAGACATCTTTCAACAGATCTTGAACCAGCCTTGAATGGCAGGTTTGTCTGATTGACTGTATGCGGCAGAGATTCGATACGTCGAAGGGGCTGGTCGCAAGAAAGCAAGGTGTATAAGTATAGCCAATCCTGAACTGTCCGCAATTATCCAGGAAATACAGTCTAGCTAAAATGGGCCTCCTCGAATCATTCAATCCTTGAAGTTAGATTGTCGTGTGTCTGGCAACGGGTCAGCGCAAGTAAGTATATTACCTCGAGACAGTCTTCGAGCGCCATCCAAATCAAGGGTTGAGGCCGAGGGCTCTCCTGGCCTCAGATGAAAAAATTAACAGTCCCAACGATGGCCTGCTTTCATTGTACACGAATTGGATTGAATTCAGAGGTGGAGCTAGCCGACGACTTCCCAAACGGGAAGGATCTTGTGATGCCGGCATGCTTCCGTGTTCACTTCGATTTCCTTCCACGGTAGCTTGTGTTTCCTTCCTTACTCTCATCCCTCTCATCCCTCATCTTGTTCAGGTTTTTTTTATTACTTCCACAGGATTTCAGGCTCTCGATCTCTCTTCCATCATAGTGCACTCCTGTCCAGTTCACCTGGGAGAAGGGCCGGAAGATATCATTGGAACTCTTAAATGAACCACCTTTTACAACTCTCGGAAAAGCAAGACGTGGATGAAGCAAGAGCCAAAGCCGAGGCGAGTCAAACTAACTCCACGAATCCGAAATGACAGACGCAGGACTGAGGCATCGAGCCAAAAATATCGGCGTTTCTACTTATTACTGTCCGAGGTGCTGTACATACAAGACAAGAAAGAATGAAAGATGATAAGTTAGTGCGATGTTGAAGTATTGCTAGAGACAAAAAAAGAATGAAGAGCAGTGTCATATGCGCTCATACATGCAAATGTAGGCTCTCGCCTTCAAAACTTCTTCCTTGGTCGTCAACCGGACAATGGTGTCGCTGATATATGCCCATTGTCGTTCTGGGGATTCAGAGTCATCTGTTTTGGTCTTGGAAGTGCCGTATATGCAACATAATGGCCACCAAGCTGTTGAAGATTATTTAGAATGGAACAGAAAACGAGTCTAGAGACATACCATGCTGCCAATATGAACCACTACAGCGTATAACCTATACATCGACTTTTCAACCTGCTTGGGTTTCACATTTGCTGCTTTCTTCCCAAAATGTTCCTTCTTTGGCGCCAGGAATGGCGTCAAGTCGAGATATTCGGGAAATGTGACATAGTCATCCAGCTTTTTGAACCCGCTGGAAAAAGTTATCACAGACTTTGTAATCTGCTGAAAACGTTTTAGATGAATGACTAAAACAGGTGGTGGAGTGGCAATCAGATATCGTTTGTACGCTGGTCGCATGATGACTGGCTTGGGTTTCGACTTTGTTCTGACTTTGGAGATTTCACCAGTCTTGGTCGCAGCAGCGCCATTCGTTGGGGCAACCAAAGAAGCTGCTGATTCGAGTGACCGCATAGACGTCGTCGCAGAAGCATCACTTTCAGCTTCAGAGCTTTCATCGGTGCTGTCGACATCAGATCTTGACAGACGTCGACTATCTGGAGCGCTCAGAAAAGTAGCAGAATTATTGACATGGGTATCAGGAATTTGGGTATGATGACTGTAGTCGGCATCAAGCTGAGATTGGATAGGTTCTGTACTGTCCAAGGGAGGTCGAGCAGTCAACAGTTGTGATATTTCATCCTCTGGTGATGGTGGAGCTGTTGATATCGAAGGAATATTAAATCGAGAAGACGATATTGCATCCTCCAACTGTGAAACCAGCTCTGGCGTATGAGTGACGACGTGTAACGGAGGTTTTAACGCGACGGAAGAATCAGACAGTGAAGTTCCCATTGTTGGAGCTAACGATATGGAACTATCACTGCTGAGGTTGGATTGGGAAAATATGGAAATGCTGGGTGTCGAAAGAGAAGTGGGCAAGCTTATGGGCTCTGACGGTGTCCCTGGAGCTGACAAGCTTTGTGGTCTCGAGCTAGATTCCACACTTTCCCCATCTTCTTCATCATCCTCTGCCGCTGTTTCATACACCCCATTCTCTATCTTCCAACAGCGTCGACATCCAACCATATTTTCGCCATCTAAGACTTCTACCGCCGTGAACATTCTCAAACATTCCTCAATCCCAGGTAATTGACCAACTGTCGTTTTCAGCCACATGGGACCTGATATTGCTGGGGGAGTGGATCCGTTTATCGAAGTCTTGAACATTGCGAAAGGATTACTCGATGAAGCAGGGACTACATCGGCCAGAATCTTCCTCAAATATTCGGCCTCACCGGGTGTCGGTTTGGGTGGTTTCGGAGACTTGGATGGTTTCGAAAGATGGGGCAATGAGGGATGTGAGCCCGTAAATGGCGATTTGTGGTGATTGCTGTACATGGAATGCGGACGATTCTTTTGCTTAGGTCGGGGTTCAGATGGTTTATCCACAGACGAAGATCTGGAAACAAAAGGCGGCGATGTAGCAGCAAGACTCGTCTCTGAGGGAGAAGGCTCTGGCGGCCTGACGTCCCTGGGAAGCTCATTGCTGGCTCGTTCTATTGGTCTGCCTATCCGCTCTTTTTCCTTCCCTTTTGATCCTTTGCCCAGTCCCACTGACAAGCTAATGCGCCTGCTTATCTTGGCCCATCCGTCACCGTCTTTGTTCTTGACGCTGTCCTTTCTGCTCCTCTTCTCAGCCTTTACGGGCTCGATGAACTCCAGGCGCTTCTCCTCCGGGGTAGAAGATGCGCTAGCTGGAAGCCCTTCTTCACTGTCCCCGCTATTCAACTCATCATTCGGCTCTACAATCTGATTTGAACCGTCAAAGCTCCGGCGTCGCAATTCGTCAGGTACAACAGGTTGTTCGTTGCTTCCGAGTTCTACTTCTGCTCTGTCTCGTGGAAGTGGGGAGGGAGGGACCGATGATGCTCTGTAAGATCCGTTGGGAATTCCTACTGTGAGAGATCCATTGGGTGACGATGGATTGAATGATGTGAGCTTCTTCGCGAGATTCTTTAACCGATCCCGTTTTCGCTCCCGAACATAGTCTTCAGCCTTTATGCTCAAGCTGAGATCGTTGAAATCTTCATACGTTTGGGATATGTGCTTGCACTTTTGACAGACCAGCACGCTCGTCAACTGTCCACCAAATATCATATCGACCATTGATAGGAGTTTGTCGTCATCTGGGATTTCTGTGGTTGAATCGAGAGCTTTGATAGACCCTGAGGTAAGGGTAGCTCTACGGCGCTTCTTTCTAGACTTATTCGGCGGAGGTTGTCGCTTCTTGATAACCTGTGCACTGCGATTAGTTGTGCCGTAGCACTAGATTCAGATTCGATTACTTGCATCTTGTTCTTCCATACGCATCGCATCCAGCAGGATCCGCAGGAATTCGTGAGCATCTTGTTGCGCAAAGTCCAAGTATTGGTCGTATTTGCGTCCCAGCACTCCAAGGATTGACCTGTGTTGTGGTTTAGCATGGTAATCTCGAGCCAGAGGATCGAAACTCACCTAGGACTGAGGCTTTCTCTCTTTCTTGCCTTCTGGACTTCCCAAGCCCGATGCATTACGGTGAGAAATGTGTCTCCCAGTGGCATTGAATCCTCCCACTTCTGTTCCAAATCTCCACCTAGACCGTGTCCGTTGGTTAATTGTGGAGATCGTCGCGAAGCAATTCTGGTGTCCGGCATCTCAGCAAAGTAAACAAGGTTTGATAGTAATTTTGTAGCGATTAACTGGATGTTCTCAATGAGCGGTGGGTTTCTTCCGAAGCAGGTCTGGAGGACGTACCCCTTGCAGAACAGAGTTCATGAAACAAGTATTGCCATGATTAACGAGTCCAGGTGGAAGATATGCAGTCTTCTCGTCCTCTTCTCTCTGCTTTTTCTCTCTATAGATTTCCTGCGGCGTGAGTTTGGTTTTGGCCATGATGGAGGTTTATAGGTAGATCCTTGCAGACATTGAGGTGAGAGCAAAAGAGCAGTGGCTGCGGCTGCGACTCGCGGTCGGTGACAATCAGAGTGGAATGAGTGCGAGTCCGTCACGTGCACCTTTTTTGAGCTCCACGAGTAGTGCTTCAAGTTCAAGCTACACTGGAGGATCTTCTGCGGAGCTTGAACACCCAGCGTGAAGAAACATGAGAGAAATCTCTAATCTTATAACATTCACCCTGACCCGCAGTCTTGTCCTTTTTGGTTCCCCGCCGGCCCAACTCGGCCAGTGCCACCTTAATTTTTTGTCTCACGACTCCGCCTAGCGCTCCAATGATTAAAGTTTGGCTCCGCACATCGCCTACAATCTCCTACACCCAGCTCCAACGATGTTTCGGATAATTACCGCTCAAGTCCAGTTCACTGTTCGTTTGCCGGCCATGGAAAACTTTTTCGCAGGAGAATTTCTCTGGAAGTTTTGCGCTACAGCATTCTAGCCTTTCTTCAGCGACTCCAATGCAACAGAATCTGTCTCCGAGTCGGGAATTTGATCTGATACAGCTTCTCCGATCCTTCAATCTTGGGATGTCTTAGATGGTAGATAAGATACTGGCTCTAAGAGACGACGACGCCATACTAAATGTCCTCCGAGCGTTCCTCTGAAGCGTCAGATTCCATACGAGATCCCTCTCGCCGTCAGTCCTTTTTGCCTATCAGCAAGTCCAGCTCGAACAAGCGACCATTATGGACCCATCTCACCTCCGACGTCGATGCGAAGAAATGCACCGTTCCATTGGCTGCATTCTGCTTTATGACCGGATTTCTGTGAGTTTATTGCGTTGACCAAGCGAACTTTCTCTGACATTTCCTCAGCGATTGCATCTCATTCTCTGCCACTTTCGTTTGGTGTGGCTTTCAAACTGGAAACTTTGTACAAGTAGTGTCCTTATTCTCTTCTCGCCCATTTTTTGACCCCTTTCGTCCAGCTTGCCCCAGCTATTGCTCGTCTTTTTGAGGGACCCCGTGCACTCCAGGATCATACCTTTCATCTCGCAGACCAGCAGGCTCTCCTGGCGCTCGTCTCTTTCAACATTGGAATCTTGCTAGGCCGGTGGGGTGGAAATAACTCGAGTCATACGCGTCTATGGCTATTCCTTGCAACTTGTCTCCAATCCTTGTTCACTGTGATTTCTGCTGTGGCGATCTGGCAAGGCGGTGACTACAGTGTCGCTGAGCGAAATGGAGATGCGACTTGGACCAGTCCTCTATCATTTGTCTGTCTTGGTTTCATGAGCGCCAGTCTCGGTCTTCAAGGTGTTGTGGCGAGGAAACTAGAGACGCCGTTCAGTGCTTCAAGTCAGTTTACATTCTTCACCATCAGGTCTTTCTCACAAATGTACTGTTAGTCGTCTTGACCACCCTCTGGGTTGAGCTCATGTCGGATCCTCAGCTCTTCAGCTGGAAGCATAAAGTTGCCACACGTGACCACAAGCTCATTGCTCATCATGGCTGCTTCTATATTCATCGGAAGTTTCCTTGCACGTACTGTCCTAGAATACCTCGGTGCAGCAGGGGCATTGGCCATGGGTGCAGGTACCCGACTTTTAATCGCCGTGGGATGGTTATTTGTTCCAGGGAATTCTTGAATTGCAAGTATGTCACACAACGGATATTCTCGAGAGAAATTGCAGAATGCAATAGATTAGTAAATTAGAGTCAAAGTCACAATAGACTTAGATTCCTCCAACAATTTCCCTTTGGCAGTGAGTAGTGCACCGAAACTCTTTACATATATGTCCGTAATATACACCGGATTTCAGTAATACGGAAATCCAAAGGCTCTTCTACTGGGGATTACTGTCTACATTGATGCTCTCCAGGACTAGTGTAGGGGGCTCGGCCTTTTTGGTCTCAGGCTCATGATTTCTCAGTCTCATCTCGACCAAAAACTCTTTGTCCCTTATCGACTGTGACCACAACGTTAAGGCGTCAACCAACATGACTCCAGACCGGCTAAAGCTTGCAATTGCGAAAATGGTAGGATATACGTGCAAAACTGGAAGGAAATCAGCACAATACAGATTGTTGAGAACTAGAAACTCACATAGGAATCTGTTGTCCAAGCCCAAGACTGGGAGAAAACGAGTAGCGAGCTTGAATCCTAAACCGGGCAGAAGGATCATAGCGATCAATCCCGCGGTGAGTGGCGCAATGACATCCTTGGTGGCAGCAATCGGATCAGGTCGCGTCCAGCCATTTCGGGCAATCTGATAGATATCAGCGAGGACTATATGCAAAGATAGCGAGATATTTACCTGCTCTATTCCTCGGAAAATCGGATGCGCTGCATGCCGCCCAACCTGGACATGATGAGCATACAAACCAATCTTGAGATACAACAATCCCAGTATCCACGAGTCAATGACACGGATTCTTGGCACCAGGCTGCGGTCAGCGGCAAAGCGGACCGGAAGAATGATATACAAGTCGACGACGAAGGAGAGGAGGGTCGGAATGATGATACCGAGGAATAACACCATGTATAAAGTCTTGGTGAACCATAAGAGCCCTCGTTTTAGAACCAAGACGCGAAGGTCAGCCCGAGGTCCTTCAACACCTCTACGTTGACGACGCTTGTCCAATCTGTCCACCGCTTTTCCGATGAGGTAACATCCCCAGAGCAAATAAAAGCCAATGATGAAGGAGTACCCATCATGGACATCGTAAGGGAGGAAAAGCTTGAAAAAGCTTCGGCCCAACTGGATCGGCAAACCAATACTCATCCCGAGCGATGCAGCGGCAAATGTCCAGATAATGGAAGAGAGAGCAAAGACGCGGTAAGCAAAATGCGGTGGAATGTAAACGATCATGTAATCCTTTGCGATTTCCCGTTTAGCTTTGGTAGCTTCAGCATTCTGCATCGCTATGAGCTCTTTGGCGGTCTCATCAGTTGGAAAACCGTGGGCATTGACAGAAGCAGTAGCTCGCATATCACGTGGCAGAGCAATGTGATCTGTAGCTGGAACTCTTCGGTAGGAGCCGGGAGACTTGGAAAAAGCTCCAGGAGTCTCTTCCGCTGGAATCCGGTCTCCGAAGAAATATGAAGTAAGGCGGAACTGCCTTGCGACAAACTTCCAGATCACCGTTGCACCCTTCTTGAGAGCTTTCCTTGGGCGGAAGTAGTACATGGTGTATGGCAAAACAAGGTGAAGGAACAAGAGATCAATGGGAACATTCGAGAGCGGTTCTCTATTCCAGCGGTCAGCAACAGACATAAGGAGGGAAAGTTCATACCTGGTTTTCCATCGGAAAGGCAGTAAAGTTTTGTTCCCGATTACCAGCATGATGCTGAGGCTGATAGCAACTAGCACGACCACAAAAGTATACATCATCCCGCTGATGAAGATTTTACGAAGTTGAGTGAAAGTTGGTCGGTCGAGAATATCTCGTATCGGATGAGAATTCTGATCCTGTGGGTCTTTGATAAACCACATGGCTCCTGGACGCATAATGGCTCGACAAGCTGCCAGTAGAACCGCAAATCCATACCTGGAAATAGCGGTTAGATTAGTCGGAGAGAAGAGACTGAACGTACATGAACATAGTACCAGCAACCCAATGATAGAACATTGCTGTAAGAGGCGCTTGATAGAAGAACATGAATCGGGAGCCCAAGTTTGAGTTGGGGAATAGCCAGACGGTGGTCAAGTCGAGCACAATCCCACATGCCAAAGGGAAAATAACCAGTTCAATGAAGATGAAGGAGCCGACCTGCTCAAGTCTGTCAGAAATAAAATAAAACGATAAGGGATAGTAATGTACCTTGAGAACCAGGAGCTGTTGACGGACTGCGCTCCTTACTGCTCGGCCTGCAGTCTTGACATTACCGACTGTCAGGAGATTGAGATATAGCGCAAGCAAAACAGCGACGACTTGGTATCCCAGAATCACAGCAAATACTCTGTCTTTTGGAGCATGGCCAAGAGCAAGACGTGTCCATAAGGCCATCAGCTGAGACGAAGTGACTCGAACTTCCTTCCCCAAGGCTGCAAAGTATGGCTCTGCAAATTCAACGACCGTCGAGAGCTGTTCGTTCACCCAAGTATGTTCACCAGCAGGTATTACAGCTGTCTCGACTACCTTCGGGGAAGCTGAGAATGAGCGCAAAAAGTCCAGAGGTTGTTCAGATGCTGCGAGGGCCTGGGAATACTGCCAAAAGACAAATCAGGCTTGAAGTAGAGGGCAGAACTGAGACTTACTGCCGCCATGACGATTTGACGAGTCTTGTTAGCGCTTTCTTGTCCGAAGATGCTTACGACGCTTGACATGAAAAGACGCGTGACCAAGCTCCCGATATTGTGCCCGATGCGAAGGTATGGTGGCAGGAATAACTCCATGATCACATAGACGACCGCGTCAACTACAGGGTCTGTAAGGATCCTTATTGCCCTTATTGGAAAGTGCAATATCTGAAGAAATCGGGGAGGATCCAGCTGAGCGAATGGTCAGTATCCGCTAACCAAGATACCGCCGACTTACAGCGAGCAAAGCAGTCGATTTTCCAATGGTAAATGGTATCCAGACACCCAGTCCGATTGCTGTGTCGAGGACGAATACCATCAAGGCAGCCTGAAATGCATTGAGTTTCGCTGCCAATAAGAAGGAAATCGGCTCACGTTTTGGAGAACACCGTGGATGGGACCTCGCATACCGATGGCTGAAAGTATATGAGAGTTGAACAATTGTGAACGATGATAATGGCTCACCTTCCATGGCACCCTCCATATCGTCTTCGACATTTCCATCAAGGTCTTCATTCTGTTCCAGTGCTGCCGCAGCCGCTCCTGCCGCCGCTTCCACTGCCTGGATTACTTGCTGCTGTTGCTCGAGCATTTGTGGAGCTTGTAGAGGCACTTGGATACCGGCAAGACCAACAGCATCTGGAGCTGCGTCAGGTGCAATCTGAACCTCGACATCTTCGTCATCCATGGCTTCCCAAAGCTGTTCATCCTCAAAAAGATCTTCTGCTTCGTCTTCATCCTCGTCATCTTCCTCGAGAGCTCTCAAATCTTCAACATCTGCGGTATTGTCGTCCATCTCCTCGTCGGTTTCATCTCGGAAATATCTGTCTCGCTCATCGAGATCGGGTAAGGTAGTGTCGTCGACTTCTTCGTCGGGTATTCCATCGAAATAGCCAGAAGGCCCAGCTTCAGTCTCCAGCTCCTCTGGAGCTCGATAAGTTGCCAAGCTAGGAGATGCCAAAGGAGTTGGTGGCGCTGAACCAGGTGTCACTGGGACAGTCGTCGGTAATGGTGGTCGACGGGGCGACGCCACTGGTGAAGGAGTCGCAGTTATGGCAAAGGGAATTGCAACATTCGGAGGTTCAAGGACCACAGCCGGAAATGGTGTCAAAGGAGGTTCGGAATTGCTTCTTGCGTTAGAAGGATTGTCCGTAAAAGGTGCTTCGGCGCGGAATGTGAATTCAAAGGTGCTTTTCGCAACCGGTGGAGGCAAAGGCAGCGATGAAGATCCAGATGTCTCTATTCTTCGTCTCGGTGTACGAATGGGTCGATTAGAAGGTCGGATTCTGCGCTGAGTAGGCAGTTCGTCCTCTTCTTCAAAGTCTGGTAGACTTTCAAAATGGCGTTTACTGGCACGGGCATGGGCAAATCGATCCACATCTTCTGATGCCTTGCCAGTCCTGTTAAAGGGCGATTTTCCGTGATTTTTGTCATCGCCAACAAGGTGGCCATGTACACCTTCTCTAGCTCGCATAGCGTCAAGGGCCTGGATTGCTTCCAGTTGACGTCTCGCAAGCGCTTGTCGCTCATTGTCATCCAGAATTTGGGGTTGAGGGCGAGGCTGAGGCTGAGGCATTATTGGATCCGCTGGCCGCTCTTCCACTGGCACGTCTTCGTCTTCGAAAACGCCAGGACGAGCATTCTGAGATATCCATTCTCGTAAGAGAAAGACCGCGACGAATGTGAGGACAATGACGGAAGCAATTATTTGACCGGTAAAGATGTCGGCAGAGAGAGCTAGCCATGTCGGATGCGATGCAAGCTGGGCAAGATAATTGTCGAAAGTAGGCGCTGGAGGGGCGGCTGGAACATTGGAGTAGAAGGGATTGATTATCTGCGTGCTCGTTGACGGACGCTCCCTGTTACTAATCCACCATGCGCTGAATAAAAGGATTCATGAAGTGCTCAAGTTAAAAGTTAAAGAAAACGCACGTCGCTTCGCCCATAAAGAAATACATCCTCCAAGTCCAAACTGTGGCCCACGGAAGGACTGCTAGCCAAATGGTAGCAACAACGACGCCTCGGATAGCAAACAAAATCATCCACAATGCTTGCTGAGCCAGCCTTCGGATAAGCAGGACTGGCGGTAGACGTGATGGCATATCAGGTGCATAGACTATTGGATATTAAGGATGCAGATCGTGCTGGGAAAAGAAACTATACCCTTTGTGAAAGAATAAGGATGCTTGCACACATCGCAGGTCTTTTTCTTGCTATGAGACAGCCATGTCGTCAAACTAGAGCCAAAAGGTCAGTCACTGTCAGCCACCTGCAGAAAAAAAAGCAGACCAATCCTGGTGAATATATCGGATCGTCCCAGAGCACTTGCATGGGTGAAAAAGCGGTTGGTCTGGTTCAGCTGGAGCACTGCAAATACGGCAAGTGTCTGTTTCTTTCAGCACAACAGTCTGAGCGCCAAGCATGGAAACGGACCTTGTTCCTCAGCCTCTTGCATATCAGGAAGGAGACAAAGCTCGCTTTGATGACGGTTCAGCCAGAAATGGCGATAAATGGAGAGTTTGCCGCCGCTGTCAGAGTCGATGGCGAGGAGCAGGTCAAAGTCACGCTTAAGAGATGTGTCATTCGATTGACATAATCAAGTGGCGTCACAAGTTCTTCCCAATATCAAATTTGCGAAGACTCTCAAGAACTTGATAAGGAATTCATTGATACTTTGCTACACAGGGTTATATACTTGTAAAGCATTCTCTTATGTCAATGCTGAATCGAAACCAGTGTAAGCGGGCTTTCTAACGAAATTGGTATCCCATAGAAGGGGAGCTTCAGCTGCTCCCAACCAACTATCCTGCAGAACGAGTGAGCCAATTTCAAAAGCAGTGAAGAATGCTAAATTACCTTGTCACTGACACCCCAGGTCGTAATCCCAACGCAGTTCGCAACAGAAAGACATGCATTCGCAACAGTCTTGTAGTCGGAAGACTGTTGAGCAAGATTTGCAGTAGTTGTCCCGCTCGGAATCGCAATGTCGAGTTCAGTTATGGCAACATCGAGCCCAGTAGAAGCCAGCGAGGCGAGACTGGCGGCAATAGTTCCAGCAGCGCCTAATTGGATATGGGTCTGACTTCCAATGCCGTCGATGGGTACTCCACGGGACTTGAGACGGTTAACAAGGGCGATCATACCCTTGGTCTTGGCACTGCTAGCATTGTCCAGGTCTAGTATATGTCAGTAAGATGAATAAAAGCCAGGATGAATACAATTACTGAAGTCGTTGATGTACAGTTTAGCAGCTGGGTCGGCAGCGCGAGCTGGTGAAATTTAAAGTTAAAAAAGGTTCGTACAACTATCTTGAGACATACCTGCTTTGAATGCAATATCGATGAAAGTTTCTCCCAACAAGTTGGAAAAGACACTACTTCCCAAAGTCCCGTCTTCGTTCAAGGCCTCGTTGACCACGTCCCATCTGATTCCTTGTTAGTCTCGGTTAGAGCAGAAACTGGACTGACTTACGCGTAAATCTTGCCCTTGAACCTGGAAACGAGCGTAGTGACATGATTTTGGAGCACCGATGTCAGATCGCTGGCAGAAGTTATCGAGGACACCCAGCTTGGGAGTTGATTATGCCAAGCTTCCCAAAGTCGTTTCAACAAGGCCTCATAGAAGAGCAAGTATGATAATTACCTAGAGTGTGGCCGCGAACAAGTCGACCGTGGGCTTGAGCAAAAGCGACAAGTGCATCAGCATTTGTGAAAGTGAAAGTTCCGCGTGAGGCTGTTTTCATCGTCAGCATGATTCAAGAGAGTTTCTGGATGACTTGCGTTCGGTAGCATCCCATTTCATGCTAATTTCACCTTCATGAGCAATCTGGCGACATGGGGCAGCTAATACGAACCTATTCTCTGGAGTGTAGCAGCCATAGTCGGACGTTAGGATGGTAACATCGATGGCGACACCTATGGTGGCCGGATCAGCTGCGGATCCAACGTATTTCTTGCCTTTGGCTTTGAATTTGGGATCCAACAAGCCCAGGACAGTGACTGGAGCGAGAAGTAGTGCGACAAGGGCTGAAGTCTTCATAGTATTCTGCGTCTTTGTCTTTCACAGACATGGTTTTTATACGAAAAGGATAATCCGATGTTATCCCTTTATAGGGTTTAAACTTTGGATTGCAAGCTCGTATTGGACCAGCGGAAATGAATGATTCGTGACCATGAAATCAACTAAGATCGGCTCAATGGGCTGAGGTAACCCGGTCAGCCTTTGGCTAAAAGAGAATTCAAGCACACACGTCGGTCGAAATACCCTCCATTTGTGGTGAAAATTACTCAGTGCTCTGCCCACGAGGGTCTTCACTCCCAGAATGACCTCGAGCACCTGAGCTCGCGGAGAATAGAGAAGGCCAGTCCCTCGCACAAAAAACCGGAATTTGATGACAGTCGATCAAACGGTTTCCGATGGTACGAGAAAACCTAGAGAAAACCCGACTGGTCCGAGTCTAGGGTGCAGTCAAAATTTGAGGGGAGCAATTGGGACCTTTACTTCCAGGTTCAAATATAATTTATACGGCTACCGAGGGTATATGGAGCAGATGCCAGACTACCAGTGGCGGTTTTTGTGCCGAGAGAGAAGGAAGAACTGAGAGTCACGAGATGGCGACTCTACAGCGTGGACGACTTTTCTGTCGTTGAGTCTAGTTTGCGAGACTACTCTGCAGCCGCCCCCATGGGCAAGCTTGATTCCGCCTCCAAATATGACTCGAATTCAACAGTGTTCGACAGTTATGTACAAGAAGCAAAAGTCTTTGATGACGCGATGGCGGCGCGATGGAAAGTTGCCATGGATGGGTTGATTCTTTTTGTAAGGCATGCTTGCTCAATGCTCTGCTACCGTGTCTTAATCTTTTGCAGGCGGCCCTATTCTCAGCGGTCGTCACTGCCTTCATCATTGAAAGCTACAAAAATCTTTCGCGGAATTCCGACGATGTTATTATCCTTATGCTCTACCAAGTGTCTCAGCAGCTCGCTGCACTCGGAAACAGCTCCCCAGCAGGCACAGTCCAATCCCCATTTGAATTACCAGCCTTTATCCCACCCAGAAGCGCCATTTTCACCAACCTGTGTTGGTTCCTCAGTCTTGGTCTGAGCCTGGCATGTACTCTTATTGCTATCCTGATTCGCCAGTGGGCTTCCGACTACATTCATGCAATAGAACGTCGACAAGCCGCAGAGAAACGTGCTCGGATTCGCGCTTTTCTTTTTCAAGGGGTGGAGAATTCAAAAGTGGGGGCTATTGTTGAAGGTGTTCCATTGCTTTTACACGCTTCACTCTTTCTATTCCTCTTCGGCCTTGTCGAATTCATACGACCTATCAACCAGGTCATCATGTCTCTCCTTACTTTTTTCCTCTTCGTCTGTATTGGAGCCTACAGTTTTGCGACTATCCTTCCCCTTCTTGCCATTGCTTCGCCAATCCGAACCCCTCTCACCACCTTCATTCTCAAGATCCCTGTCATCAGGAATCTTATTCGACGACTACTTCGAACCGTTTGGAGACTGGCTAGCGTGTCAGGTTCGGGCCTCTCAGCCGCGACAGACAGAGCCTGGAGAAGCATTGATACAGTGCCAGCGCGACTTCCGAGTGTACGGCCACTGCGGAAGCTCTGGGGAATGACAGACCTATTTGTTTGTCTCGTCCTGGACAAATTGCGGCAAAGATGGAGAGAGCTTCCGGGCAAGATTGCTATATCGCTCCGACTAGAAACATCAGATCCACAAATGCGAGGTTCATCAGAATCCTCTCTGGATTCTTCCGCCGAATCATTGCTCGCGCTCCGTTTCGAGTCTATTTCGCTTGAAACCAACACTCTTCGACAACAATTGCGATGGACATTTCAGCGCCGCTTTCCATCATTCTTCCTCATATGGGTGGATCCCACATTAGCCGATTCTAACCTCGATGCTATTCGAGAGTCGATCGCTACAGACATTGCACAACCTGGGTTTCAAGAGCGAGAATATCACGCGATCTGTTGGACATTCGATTCGCTATCCAACGATGAAGAGCTCATTCCATTCCTTGAGGGCATTCCTCCCTTCCTCAGTTCCCGTTTGCAGGTCGATAGTTATGACCCGGTGGAAGTCGTTAGATCCCTCGTCATGCGAGGTGATCATTCCGTCGGTGACCGTTTACGCTTGCTGTTGTATCCAGCAAGTCCAATTCGTGGCGCTAATGCATCAATTAAAACGACCATCTCTCTTTTAGAACACAACATCTTTCCAGGCTCAGTCTATTTCGCCGCATCTTTCCTCAACAAAGCACGTCCAATTTGCGAAGCCGGTACTTATCGATGGTTAGAGCTGGTGATGGTCATTTGCTGGTCTTCAACTAGGTTTCCAGAGGAGAATGAAACGCGTCGGACATGGGAAATATGGGACCTGTTGGAACATGCTGGTTTACAGTGCCCTGAACATCTACGAGGATTGCATTCTCAATTGTGGAAAGCTCTCTCCCGCACTGAATCCATTGAATCTCGCCGAGATATTCTTGCTTATCCCAGCTTGATGGCATTGACGAAATTTTGGTGTACAGAACTCGACCATCTACAGGACCGCTTGCATCTGCTCTCTGACTATTTTCACTCGCTTGCTTTCCTGGCGACTGGAACACCATTATCACAAAAAGTTTACGCGTCAGCGATGTACCAGATAGCTCTGACGACTTCCAAAGCCTCAGAGACGACCATCTCTAATCTGTTTAGACGGTCAAGGTTCTATCGTATCTTCAAAGAGATGTTCGAGGCGCTCGTCAAAGTCAGAGATCCACAGGCCGCCAAACATGCTTTTGCCACTCTCGAGCTTCCGACCTGGTGGAGACATACAGATCTGGCGACAGAGCTCGTCGACATTCTCAAGGATTCTCTATGGTTGGACAATCCTGGGCGCTTGGCAATCTATCAGGCACATTATTACATGCTTTCGACACTGGGGCCAGTCTCCAATACCTTGGAGCTTTCTTTGGAGGGTTGTGATTCCAAGCATCAAATCATTATCGCATTGGCATTCAAACGAACCCTTCGTCGTCCAAAATCTGTGGTTCTGCCTCTTTTACATCTCATCGCGACATTGGATGACCCAGAGGCTGTCATGATAGCCCAAGAGGCACTCGAAGCTTCTACTAGACCCCACAGCCTCCCAATCTTCCCTCTGGAATCACCTTCCGGAGATGAATCATTTCTGCGAGTCGCTGTGGAAACATTAGAGAAGCTGAAGGACAAGATGAATCGGCCAGACTTTAGCTTCAAGGCCTTGGTAGTTCGAGATTCTGAAACTCGGAGTCGCTTCTTGTTTGATTGGAATCATGGGGAGGAAACAAGCTCATCTAAAGAGTTTCCTAGACAGACGGTACTACTTAGAATGTGAATCAATACGTGAATTTCACGAATTACTGGATCTCAAGTTCAGAAGTCGCGTCACGCGCCACGTCACTCTCTTGCCATGGACCTCGTCACCGAAATTCGTAAAATACCTGTGGTGACGCGTTGTATATGTCTCTCGTTTTTTGTGGTCCGTAGGAATCTCTCAGTCTCAAGTTCTGGGCTTAACCAAGTCTATAGGTCTCGATGGCCGTGTTCATGAACCTCTTTGCCCCCGTGCACTACCACTTTCAGCTCGTGTTTTATAAATTCCAGGTTAGACCATTCGTCAAGCCAACTATTCGAACTAAACCAGCACCAGATATGGAGACTGTACACGAGCTTCTTCGTAGGCAGTAAGTCCTAGCTCTTCGCCCAGTTGACGCCATCGTCTAAATGTCGTACAGCGCGAAACATTGGCTATATCTTCGAGATGGCCATGCTCTATAGAGCAGCAAATGAAATCGAATCGGGCCCTTATTCTCGCAAATCGGCAGATCTTGCCTGGCAACTTTTTGTCGCATGCGCTCTCATTATAGTCACCAGCATTCCCGTTCAACCAGGCTATGGCTTATTCTTCCGACCTCTGCTACACTGTCTTGTCTATTTATCTTCAGCACTGGCTCCGGTTGGGTCAACAACATCGCTCTACGGCTTGATTACAATTCCCGTCGCATACTGGCCATATGTTATGCTTCTCTTTGAGCTGCTGACAGGTGGCCCTTACTTGGTCGCAATGTGTCTCCCTGGAACACTGGTCGGTCATTTGTGGTGGTGGGGTGTCTGGGGCTCTGATGTTGGCGGTCGCGGTGGAGTTTTGGTAGAATTATCTCGAGCGCCAGTCTGGCTCGCTGAATATATGGGAGATACTCAGCCACCTCCTGGAGCTGGTCCTGGAGCTGGAAGAGGAGCCAACGCGGGTGGTGGGGTCACTGTCATTCCGCCGAGACATGTGCAGAATCAGCAGGCTACTGGCGGTACCTACAATTGGGGTTCTGGAAACAGATTAGGGAATTGATTTCATTGGTACGGTTTTGTTCGCGATTCGTTTGACACTAAAAATGTAATTCGTAGACTGTAAACTGCCTGCATTTAATTTTACAGCGTCTAGTCCTTCAGTCCGTATTGCTTCCAATACTCGGTCATAAGCTCCAAGTCGCTCTGCTTTTCATTCTTCTGCAACCAAGCCATCAGATTCCGCATGGTCAGAATCGACTTGACTGTCCCCGGTCCTTGTCCCAGAAACTCTTCAATCTCCCTGACAGTACTGCTCACTCCATCCTGACCGACCTCTTCCCGGTCGAGACACTGAACGACCGCGACGACCTGACCGCCATGTGTTCTCACTGTCGCAATAGCTTCTCTCACCGCCTTTCCTGAAGTCATGACATCGTCCAGAATTATCACGCGTTGACCAGCGACTGGTACACCGACTATTTTACCCCCTTCACCGTGGTCCTTGATTTCTTTGCGGTCATAGGCCAATCCGATGGATTTGCCGTGCTGTAATTGGAGTTGGAGAACTGTGATCGCGGCGAAAGGGATGCCTTTGTACGCTGGACCAAAGAGCACATCGAATTGAGGAAGAGAGTCTACAATTGTAGCAGCATAGGCTGTAGATAGCGTCGACAGAATGGAACCAGAGCTCAAGAGGCTTGCATTGAAAAAATATGGAGAAATTCTGTAGAAAGAATAATTGACTGATTTGTAAGATGAAGGCGAACAAAACGAACCGGCCAGATTTCAATGTGAATGAGCCGAATTTGAGAGCACCCACGGCCATGGCATCCTGGATGAGCTGGTCCTGGTATGACTTTAATGAAGACATTGTCACAGGATGTGACGCGGTCACGGCCACCTCTTTTGTTCAGCCTCTAGAGCCACTGCGCGGTCTTCGCCCGGCGTATGAAGAAATCAGCTTCCAACCCAACGGAGGCTGTGGATTTTCTCGCGTCTAGCTCTTTGAAACCACCCGAACCTCGCAGCTCACAGCTAAAGAAGAACAAGAATGTTCCTTCGAAATCTCGGAGACGCGACTCTATGTGCTCGGACGACGAGCTGGACTGTTTTTCGAGCAGTCAGGCTTCAGATAAGGAAGCTTTTGTTGACGAGAAGGGCATACATCACAAATATCACCCGGATTTTAGACCTGACAAAAGGAGTGACTTTTTGAAGTCCACTAGGATAAAGAAGAATAAGTCAGTCAACGGTGGTGTTCAGGGTGACAGTTCGAGCAGTCTACCAAAGACAAATAATTCCCTTGAAAAGACCTCTTTACCCAAAGAGCCACTCCAAACAAAAAGCTCCAATCACAGTTCTTCAAGCCGTACCCATTCTCAGTCATCGCTTGCGCGAAGGACAGGAGAATCGCGTTCCCTAAAGCCCCCGACTGCCATAGCGACTTCGCCCAGACGTCCGACTCGATCCGCTTCCACCACTTTTGGCTCAAGCCAGCCCGAAAAGCGAAAGAAATCCCAACCTTCTTCTTCCTATGTCATCGACCTCGACGCGCTTCACAATTCAAAGGCAAAAAAGCAATCTTTTCCAGAAATGTCGTCAGTGGCTCGTCCGTCAGGGAAAGGAAAGGAAAAGATGGGTGGGGGCAAGGGCAAGGCTAGCAGAACTCGACCCACGACGAAGAAGAATCCTAATCGCGTCATGTCGTCCGAGTCGGACGATAGCGAGAGCGACTGCGAAGTCATTCCAGCTCCAAGGAAACCTCAACCCATGCCCGATTTATCACCACTTTCCTCTCCTGCGGTCCAGAGGACGATTGCGGCTGGATTTCCAATGCTATCTCCTTTGAGCTCGCCTGCAAATCGCGGGCCTAGTTCATTTCCTTTTCCTTCACCATTATCGTCCCCGAGCAAGGGCTATGATCCCGATGTCATGAATATCTCGGACGACGAGCCAAAGCGTTTCGAAAGCAGTTCTTTGGCGACGCCCAGAGCCGGGCCGTCGCGAAAGAAAAGGTCTTCTGATGGACAGGATGGAAGCGACGAACGGAGGAACAAGAAAGGCAAGAGGTCAGTTATCATTCCCTCGTGTTTGGATGGTTTCTTACAGGCGAACCAGCTCTAGAGAGCAAGGTGACTACAGTGAGTTTCTGGTTTTTTGTATGGGATCTTTATCTCATTTTGAATAGTGTTCCTCGATCCCGATATCGACCCGAAATCCCTTTGTCCGTATTGCGATAATGTTCTTCCCAAAAATCCGACCCCTTGCCTCAAGAAGATGCTAGCCTCTGCACGACAAATATCCTCCAGTCATCCGAGACCTACGAATCCTCTAGGACGCAAGGCTCCCTTGGCAGCCTTCATATCTGTATGCCAGCGACATCAGTTCGAAAGTCATCTTCTCCCCGAAGCGGAGGAGAAAGGCTGGCCACAAGTCATTGATTGGACCCAAGTCGAAGGTCGCATAAAGAAGATGAAGCGAGGCCTTGCTGAACTCATCCAAGACCATGACGGTGATGGTGGTCCAAGACAGCGATGCATATTCTGGGACGAAATCATTGCAGACGTGAAGAAGAAAGGCTCAAATGCTGCCTCGAATATTCGAAACCAATTTGATACTTTTGAAAAGACGCAACCTGGATAGTGCGTCGTCTTTTTCTTCTGAACGAGGATCCCATTGACCTTGGGATCTCTAGCTATGGCGAACTTGGTTCTGTCATCATTCTACAGACGCTGTACAATCTATTCCCTCTCGACTCTTTGAACCCGGCACATGTTCAGCCATTAAATCCCAGCGAGTTCATGCAGCGTATCTTGGTGCCTGAAGTTGCTCTTCGACTCATCATGGAGGATCAGAATCTTTCAGGATCCAAGGGCCATCGAGACGCTGTCAAGATCCTTCGTGACAGCGCGACATATGGTGTAGCCATGTTCCCTGAAGACGAGGGTGAATCGGGAGGAGACAGGAAGAAGAATAAAGGTGATATGGGAGTGGCCGACAAGATGGTTATGGACCGAGCTAGGCGGAGACGAAAGGAGCTGGACCAGGAAGAGGAAGAGGCTCAACAAAAGGCTTTGACTTCGGATGCGAAACCTAGACCGAAACCGAAACAGACGAAACGCCCAGACCAAGGAATTCCGTCGTCGCAGTCTGCTCCTGCTTTGCATCCAGACAAAGAAAAGCCTTGGGTCATCGAGATAGATTCTGATTCTGATGCTGCTCCTGCCTCGTCTGATGCATCTTCAAAGAAGGCCGACAAGAGAAAAGCCAAGACTCAGACGGGTATTTCTGGCTCTAAATCAGCAATCATCCATCCTAGAACTCCCGACTCGAATCTAGACGAGGATGGCGAGAAAACACCTCGAGCTAAACCCAAAGATGTCGAAAGCTTCCCACTATTAAAGGCCAGAGCACGTCAAAAGTCAGTCTCCTCGTTTTCTATAGCTCACATGCTCATTGTTTCTTCCTTCAGAGACGCAAACGGCTGGTCAAAGTCGCAGCGCGAGGTCTCTTTATCTGATGAAGCCTCCGGATCCGAGTCCTCTGTTACCCGATTAGCACAGCAGAAGAAGGAATTTAATTGGCTTCTTGGCTCACAGTAAAACTAATAGCTTCATAATTCTGTTGAATAATTGTATACACTGGAGGAGTTTCTGTTTTTGTGGTTCTTCTCTCGGTCACGCGTGACAGGTAACGCCATGCTCTGATCTTCTTTTCGGATTCCGTGGCGCTACAGGTCTCAGATGGGACAGCAGCACGTCGATTTGATTCGACGATCCTTTTCAGCTCGAGTTTGTCTGTCGACGGCCCGTGTGGTCCGACATCTTCCTTCGCCTCGTCTTCCAAATGAAATCCTTGCTCGCATCATCACCCTGGCACTTTCCACTTCTGAATCTGATTTCCCTTCCTCAAAAGGACTCTATTACAGCATTTCTTCCTTTTCAGTGGCTTCTAGAGGATTCAGACAGATAGCTCTGCGGCAATATTTCACGATAGTCAGAGTCAGCGAGCCGCACCAATGGCAGGCAGTCGTCCATATGCTGAAACAGACGAACTTGGGATCCAAGAAGGGAGATCTATATCGTTTTTCAAATGTCCAGTGCGTATACCTATCTCTTTTCATTCAATCGGAGAACTTATATGCGCAGAATGCTTTCAGTGACTTCTCGCTCTGTGCAATCGAATACAATGATTGCGCTTCAATACTTTACTCATATTCAAGAGCTCTCAATCGATTGCCGCACGGAAGGTCTTAGCTCTCAGCAACAAGCCCTCCGAATCATTTTTCAAAACCTGGTCGCCCGTCGCGATCCTTCCTTGCAAATGACAACGCTGACATTGCTCTCTCTCCCTCGAATCGATGTTCCCCTTCTACGCCTGATTGCTTCCACATTTCCTCACCTTATCAACCTGGTACTCAGATCTACCGAACGCCTCGACTTTGGACATTGCGCCGCATGCTACGAAGAAAGCCTAAGCGTTATCATTCATTCTCCCATTCCCGATACATATCTCGAGGTCTCTGATCTTTGTGTGAGACTTATCAAAGGCTATAGCTCACGATAAATGACTGACGTTCAATAGAATGCCTTCGCCACTGCTTTGAAACCGCTTTCAAAGTTGAAGGATCTTCATCTAGGTGTCTTTTTGTCCGAAGAGGACCTTGCTAACGACCATATCGCTCACATCCTTTCCGACTACGAAAATTCTGACGATGAGATCTCTGTCTTCGGTCCAGACGGTTGTCGTGTCTGTAGAGTTGAGAGCGAGCAAGTCCGCAATAGAGAGCTGGAAGCCAGTCTTTTGCTTGCGAAACGGCTTCGAAGCCTGGATTCTATCGGTTGGAGCACTTTCTTCGACCAGGCTGAAAACAGCGTTGATTGGAAAGGAGAGGACATTGGTGGCATACAGGAAGACCCTGCTAGTACGACGGAGAATTTGGCCGTCGGTGGCGTGGATCTGAGAAAACATAGACGAACAAAGATCTGGATCAAGAGAGACGAGGCACGTATCAAAGTTCGCAGGGCGCCCTGGTGAGATTATTTGGCTGCTTTCAGTTTCTTCGAGTCCAAAAGGGTGGGGAGTTTGTTGGGCTGATCAAGGAGACATTGATACAAGATTTGATACCAGAGACAGCTTAGACAACGTCGCCCTAGTTTGGTACATAGACTGAATGGATCCGCAAATCTGTCACGACGCCAAGTCCAGCCACAATATTGGACTTGAAGGACACGTACGTCGTAAAATGCTCATATTCAAGGAAATTGGGATCCTCTCGTGTTGCCACGGTGTCACTGACCTTCTGCAGCGAATGATTCTAGCCAGAAATGGACCTTGAAGCCATGTGCGGTTGACCTTGCACTTATTTTTGTAATCTGCGGCTGGGTAGCTGGTGACAGTGCTTAATTTCCGTCATTCTGGACTTCAAGATTGATTTCAGAATATCTAGAGAGATTGCACGGCTAGATGGTAGCCTATTGTGCACAGTGGATCTCACTAGGGTCACTCATGATGCACAATGTTTGAGTCTAGAAGCTTGTGCCATGGAATGACATCCGCTTTGCGACATAGTATCCGAGACATCACAATATGTCACAGTGGAGTTGGAAAAGCTTCTGACACCTCATTTTCAGTAGGTTGGAGATGGTACGCTTCCAGACTAGTAGATCGAAGTTCCGTTACGAGGTTGCGGTGCCTCGAGATTGCCACGTTATTGCTTGATAATAGAGCGACTCATAGATCAACCGCAGCCTGCGACCAAGAAAAATAAATTACTGCAGAAAATATACAATGATCAACCTGAAGCTGAGAAAAGAACAGAATACCGTATCCGAGTCGGTATATTGACGTTGTCGTAATCTATAAGAGACCGGACCGTCCGCAGCGGCGTAAGTAGATACTTAGCAAATTGTGTCAACAAGGGCGCCAGTGATGTCCGCCAGTAACGAGATACAGACCTGAGATATTCGTCATTTGTCACTGCTAGAAACCCTGGCGGTATTCACCGAATAACCCAAGGCCGAAGGATCAACAAATCGTGTGGCGCTGATACTTGACATGTTTCAAACGGTCAGCATCGATTTTTAACACAAATGTGAACTTTGCAGGTGTCAATATTGTAGACGGGATCAGACAGAAAAACTCCGGCTCCATTCAACCGACCAAAATCCGACGTCCAACAGCAAGGCGCCCAAAAGTCCCGAATTACTTGGATCAGGCCAGACATAGAATCTAGATTGGCGTGTTCTACAAGATGGCAGTTGGTCTGCGTAATCTAGACTTGCGATATACCATTATATTCATGATAGTATACGGGAATCCATAGAACCGGAAGATGCCGAACACAGACCGCGCCGTGAGGACGCAAGGCTCTCAATTTTGTATTATGCAAGGATGTAGAATAGAAGGAAGAAGGAGATATTATTCAATGAAAGACCTCAGATGGCTGTCGGCACGCTCTTCTTATTTTCAAACTTGGATATAATCTATGTACCGCCGAGAAACCCGTCAGGCATGAAACCCTCCTGCTTTCATGCCAAGTTCATCGTGTAACTGCTTGAAATTCTTCAGGATATGTATTCTTGACTTTCTGATCATCAGTCCCTCACGCCACAGTTTCCGCTGCGCTGACTTTTCAGCCTCAGCCATCGGTGGCGGCGGCGTACGGGCTTGCAAAGAAGAATATGGATTCGAGGACCTTATGGCTTTCTTGAAACACGTCGGTCAGAGTTTCAAAGACTACATTGCCGCCCTGGATTTGCCGCACTGGTCCAAACCGAGTTAGACTCAGACTATGAATCGGTGAGTACCCCCGATGAACATCAGAACAACTCAGAGCAACATCTGCACAACGTTTATAGTTGAACGAAAAGAACGGACGCAGCAAAAAGTTTCGGCGCCTTTCAACATCAAAGATGAAACTCGACCAGTCGGTGACACAAAAACATAATAAGGGAACCGACGGCATTAACAAAACATTATAAGGCTGTGTGGTAAACAAGATGAGTATGGCTACAGAATATAATATATCTTGCTACAACATAGTCCATTGTGAAGGAGAAAAAAAGATGATACTCAAGATCTATATCCAAAACCAAGAGGAAATACCATTGGATTAAAAGGTCGCTAGCTTGGAGCGGTTCCTCGCCGTTTTGCTCGAACAATGAGACCAGCATCCCAGGTAGAGACAGTCCATCCATCTTCGAGTAGGGCTCGCTTCACTGCTGGTTTCAGAACACTCGTCTGGTTAGCCGAGTGAGCGCCCCGACCGGTGATGATTTTTAATGGTTTCCCTAAAAATATTCAGGCTCAGGATTCAGCGACCTAGGCCAACTTACCGGCAATCTGAGCAGCCCCACGTTTTTCAAGGAGCTCCTTGACGATCTGGACAGCCTCTGCGGCTGTTGTACCGTGCAGATCCACCGTATCAGGGTCTGCGGATCTCATCCTGGAGGTCACGTTGAGAGAGAATCAAGGGAAAAAATGGACAGATGGAACCTTTTGGATTCAACGACGAGCCTGGCAACGTCCAATGCATCCTTTTTGGCAAGTTCCTGATATTCCCTGGCCTGTTGGGTAGAATGAGACACCAAAGATGAAGAAAGACAACGAAACCTGCCTTTTCAGCAAAATACATTGCTACTTCCCCGCCTCGAGATCTCGTATTCCCTTTTTGCCACATCCTGGCAGCTTCGCGTAACATTTCGTTTCTTTTCCGGACGCTTTCCCCCATGTGTCTTCTCAATTCTTGTAATTCACCGACGTCTCCCTTGCCACCTTTGCCCATTGTATTACCCGTGCCTCTGACCTTCATTCCATTAACGTCTCTGCTATATGTAGGTATATGGGCCGCCAAAGGATGAGGCGAGTCATCAAATTTCTTGCGATAAGGTACTTTTTGCCATTGAAATGGACTGGGTTTATGGCGAGACAGCGAAGGCGACGCTTCACGGTTATGTTTTGATCTGAGTGGAGGAGGAATCGGAGGTGGACCTGAAGGTAATTTCGACGGGGAAACCTCTGCCGTCGGGAGTTTCGCTGGCGAATTATGATATACACCCATCTCTAATTCCCCAGACGATAAATCGGCTTGCAAGTCTTGGAGAAGCCCAACAAGCTCTAGGGTCTCTTCTCCTTTTCCTCCAGTGGCATTAAGACAGAGTTCGGTATCTGCAATAAGCTGACTGCGCTGCTCGGCGTCCGAAAGCTCAAAGGAGGGCAACAGGATATCCAAAAGTTCGACTAGTGTCGCAGCGTGATCCTGTCTTGGGTCTCGATTCGCAATGGAAACCAATGCAGTACGGAGAGCGATGTACGGAGTTTGATATTTTGGAGAATGGAAATATGACTGGAAGAAGGTTGGTTCTTCTGCAGGAAGAAGGGTCGCAACATGGGTGGAAATGGACGTGATCTGAGTCCAGGTATCTGAAATAGGAGACCGAGTGTCGATAGTACTCGCTCTGGTTGGATGACTCCGCTGCTGACGAATGTCGACCAAGCTGACCTTTGGACCCCATTTCTTCTTTGACGCCTTTTTCCTGGTCACCGTGTCCCAACCCTGCTCCGCCGCTTCATCTTCGTCTTCTAAAGCACCGTATAAAGCAGCTTCTTGTGAGAGCAAAGCCTCTATGACCCCCCACATGTCTAGTTCACCTTCCAGACCTCTCTCTGCATCTAAAAGTGCCGTCCGAAGATTCTCCATTGAAATATCGGGCATTGCAGTATGCAAGAATCCAAGAGGGGTAGAAAATAGCGGATCGGGTTCGCTGGTAGCACAGCTCGTCATGGCCGATGATTCTCCCCCAAAGCTGAAGCTCGGTGTGCTGCTGGAATCGTCATTACTAAGGGATAGTTGGAGGTCAACAAACTGTTCAGCTTCGGCCTGAGCAGCCAGTTGCTGGAGAATGACTCGAAGACCATCGATTTGATCTTTTGATGGTTCAGAATCGTTTCCTTGTGGTGCGACATCATTGACCAGCGCAGCCAATAGCGAGGAATCCAATGGTGGACAAAATTCGCGCTGAAATGTTCTATACAGTTTAAATTGCCTGAATTACAGAGAACACTGTTCACTTGCCTGTAGGGTCTCGAGAATACTCTGAGTCATTGTATTGTCAGTAAAAAGGCAATGAAGCTCCACGTGCTACCTCACTGCTTTCGTTCATCCGAGCGCCCTGGCAACTTTTACCGCGTGCAGCAATAACAACACAATTTCCCCATAAAATGTTGTTCTTCCTTTCTTCACTGACGCTTATTGCATTGCTGGTCATGCGTCTGTGTTTCCTCCTTTCTTTCATGTATATTTTGACCCAATGCCGGCCATAGTCGTCTTCCATTATCGTTCAGTTATTTTGCCCCATGTCCCCGAGCGGGTCAAGTCCTTCTTCCCCCAGTTGAACAACTATGCACCGCTCACGACCTTCTCACAACAAGCTCACGCAGGCCTGACGTCGACCAATTTTGACCTCGAGGCCAATATACTCGATGGTGACTCCAGGTCTGGGCTTGATGAGAACAGCACAAGGGAAATCATGGATATTATGTCTCGTCAAAGAGTCAAGTGAGTCTTTGTCTTGGATTCTTCCATTCTGTGGTATTGATGTCTCTGAAAAGCTTCGACCAGGCTAGGCTTATCCGACAGAACAATATCCTTGCTCGTAATGGTATTGATCCCTCAGGCAAGTCGCGTCTAGTAGTCCTATATTCCTTGCTCATGTCTCTCATCCAGGCATGCCTCTCGACTCGAAAGCGATCACACGTTTGTGAGACTGGCTTGCGGATGCACGACCTTTATTTTCATTCTTTGAACCTATCTCCACATTCTCTCCCCCTTTTACTTATTCTACCGCAATCTTTGTATTTTTGTTCACTAATTCTGATGCTGTACTGTTGATTTTTGCTACTGCGCACTGGTTCTACCTTACATCCGAGTCTCGATTCGAAGATTATTATTGGTGAGCCCAAGTCCATGCTGTAACAATTAGCTATAGCAATTCACGTCTTTCCCCAGGTTCTATTCTGTGTCCTCGTGAACAGAAACGAATCACGGTGGCGCGTCAATTTTGGGTGTCGCTTGTCAGCATTGCCCGTCTGAGATGAAAATCGCCATAGAGCCCTGCTCACTAGTGCCTGGTCAAGTTTCCTGTCACCGCATTACTTGCTCCCTGACCGGTCGCTCTATCTTCCTGCATCCCAATGTCTCCCTCGTCACCGGTGAAATCTGAATTCCTCCGTCGCCACCGACGAAATCGCAGACTTACCTGACTCCAGGGCATTTTTTTGCGCCATGGGTGGACCTACCGGCTCTGTAGGTCGCCTGAGAATCTCTGGGAATGTTCAGCTCATCGCAAGTTACCAGAAATTATCATAGGAATTCGATAGAATAGTCTGGGCCTCCTCGAACCAGGACCTGACAGGAACTTGCTCGTTAACCAGAACCGACACTGATCCCTCGTATTTTTCTTTGTGGATCTCGCGAATTATTCATCTGGCCGTTTCATGTTCAAGCAAGCGAAGATCAAGACCCACTCTTTTCCGTATTCCGTCTTTCGTCGACGAGCGTCGGACTTCTTGAAAACCCTAGTAACTCAAATCCAATGCAATATTTTGAATCTGACTCAAATCTTTATAGATGGTAGAGGGTAAAAGTTTAAAAGTTTGAAAGGTTTTTCCGACATTACTTGCTCCTAACTGATTCCAGTTCCAGGATCCCAATATGGAGCAGCTGGCGCTCGTTTGACCGCTTTTGCCTCCACGGAACTAAAATGGCAAAGTATTCTTATTCGACGGTGAAACTCTGTTTTGTTTTCACCTGGCAAGACGTCCGGACCGCTATAGCATCACAGGTTTCGCTGCTGAAACCCCCGTTTTGAACGGTTGCACCACCTTGAGCCACCTTGACCAGCATCTCAGGCTTACTTGGCGAGCAGGTACCGCCCGGGTGTGTCAATGTTTGTCCCCGTCTGATCTCGCTGCAAATCTAGCTGCTTTTAATCTCCTTCAATCCTTCCCTGGCTCTGGAAATCTCCTACATATCCAGCGAACGGGTATCGCAACTACCCAGATGTACTGCAACATGAGCAATCCAACCAACCTTATTACTAAGTTGCACATTTTGACAGCGCTGACCTTGATCGCCGACAGCTCATGACGTGTGATATCGGAAGGACCTATACGTACAAACATTTGGAGCAAATGATTTATGGGGCAAAGCAAATTGTACAGATACTTGCTCAAGAGATTTCGCCTAAATTCCCACCAAATTCCTAGAGTGTTTCCAGTCGTTTCAAATTGTGAGAATTTCAACAAGGTTTGACAACCTATCGAATTCAGGATGCGAGAATCTGGCGAGAATCAATGTCTGATCGCGAGACCATGTGGTTTTCTAATTGTCTAGAAGGTAAACTGTCGTGATACAAAGTTGACTACAAGTGCATGGAATCCCTAATAGAGCATAACAATAAGAAAGCGAGGGAAAGGAGAATAGCAAAGAAGAAACAACAACAATCATTTTCGACAACAAACAGGTTTCAAAAGCAACTCGTCATCTTCCTCGTCGTCGGCCTTGACCGAAAGTTTTCCCCGACTGCCAACGGCGCGACGGTGCGGCACCGTATCACGGATGACTGGGCGAATATTCAAAGGATCGTCAGGGTCACTGCAGGGTGAAATCGGTAAGGTAGAAGCAAGGGTCGTGGACTTGCGATGGACAGAAAGTGTCGAAGTCGCTTCTTTAGGTTCGATGGGAGGTAAAGAAGAAACGATGGTCCCACTTCGTGCTCTTTTTGCCACGATTGGAGCTATAATAGAACCGCTTCTGCGTCGAGAAGTCATAGGCAATGTAGGACCAAGGGCATCTTCTGCAGAACCTTCTGCGAAAGGTGGCAGAGGAGCGACAGAAACCATTGTTCCGCTTCGAGTTCGGCGCGCGCCATTGAGTAAAGGAATGGATGGAAGCTTGGTCAGGTTGGAAGAATCAGACTTGGTTATAGTACCACTGCGAGTACGACGGGCTGGAGCTGCTGAAGAACTGGAGGGATTTGGATAATCAGAGGCCTTGATGGTCGAACCTCGCTCTCTGCCCTTGATTTTGTGGTCTGGGGCAGCAGCAGAGTCGAGAGAGCGTGTACGAGTGGGTGCTTGAGAGGTGCGATTATCTGGAAACCAGTCAGTAAAACTCGAGAACAATGGGAAAAGACTCGCTATCTGTACTCGATGAAGGACTTTCAATAATGATCATAGTATCGAAGAGATCCTGGAGAACTTCTTCGTTGACAGGTTCAAATTCTGCATCTGCGGCGGTGACCATATCTACATCGCTGTCAGTGCGACCGAGATCCTGCGCATATATGCCTTCTGAACCTGCTTCTTTCCTTGGCTGAGCATTCCATTCCATGGATTTGGGCGGTGAGATCAATGAATCCGATATCCAAGGTGATCTTTGCTGAAGGTTTTTCGTCATAGTTTTGTCCTCGTCAGAGGAAGAAGAGCTCGGAGTCACGCATCTCGAGCGATATCCGAGTCCAGCTGCGATAAGATCTGTAATTTCTGAATCAGGGTCGGAAGCGGCGAACATAGCATGTTTAAGAGCTGGACGTTGGCGAAATGGAGTAGACGAAGCTTGGACATCATTGAAAAGGAAACCACTGTCTTCGACTTTATCGCAGTCGAAATCGAGAGTAGAGTCGTAAGTCGCGTCGCAGTTGTAGTCGTACAGTGATAATTGAGATGGAGGACGGTTGAAATCTATGTCCATATGCGTGTTTTCGAAGAATTGATAGAAATCCTGGCTATCTTTGCTGAAAGGATCTGCAGGGACACGATTCGGAGTCCAGGCTGAAAAGCGAGGCGGAGTTGGAGCTGAAGGACGACGAGCTCTGTTCGGTGAGATGTTTGGATCGTCAGTCGGGGAATTTGGTGTAGATAATGGAACATTAGGATTTCGGCTTTTGTCAGACAGCGTACGCTTCTGTGAACCAACGCGCTGAGGATGTGAAGCTGATTTCTGTGGAGAAGTTTGGGCGGAGCTGGGACGACTGTTGAATGGACTAGCTAGTGATTCTTTGGAACGAGATTTGGTGCGATTTCGAGAGAGGTAGGTTTTAATTGGCTTTTTTAAAGCATTTTCCTTCAACCTTTGTGATATTTTGGGAACTGGAACTGGAGAGAAATTTCTGGGTGATTCATGAGGGCCTACTGAGGAAGGTAGCTGGAATACTGGAGAGCCGGTGCTGGCTGAGGGATGCGGGGTTTCATAGACCAGCTTCGCCTTTTTCTTCGACGGCGAGTCCTCCTTATTTGAATGATGGCGTTTGTTGCGAGCCATCATGGAGGTCGAAAAAGAAAATGTTTTTTGCACTGTGACGTCACGGAGTATATGCGTCTGGAGAAATGTTGAAATGTTTTTGGATTACTCTACACCATGTTTTATAATTCTTCATGGACGACAGGAATGTCCTTGAGAGCTGCCTCAACCTGCGCTTTACTTTTGCCAATTACGACCTGCTCAGGGTCGACCTCACCCTTCTCTTTCACCTCGTCCACCGGTAGAATACTAACTTGAGGCTCTGGACTCACAAAGACCTGGGCGAATGCCTTTTCGTTGATGGTTCTAACTTTCGAATTGAACCCGGCGATGATATCGTTGAGCTCCAGTTGGAGCTTATCCAAAGCTGAAATAACTGGATCCGCCGGTGGTGAAGGGTGAGTGCCATTTTGAAGAAGTCGAACCTGTTCATCGAAATGTTCATATGCTGAAGTCGGGTGAGCTGAATGAAGGCGAAACTGGTCAAAGGTACTTACTGCGTGCCAAATCGTGATACTTCTGCCAGTCATAGTATGTAACATCATCGAGCCAGGCGTAGTCCAGATTGAGATCGGTTTGAGCTCGATCAGCCAAGGCCTTGACCTCAGCTGACGCCGCCAGACACTACATAAAAGATCAGAATTGATTAATAGTAGGCCTTTGAGAAGCTCACCTCTCGGATTTCGATATCCCTGACCTGGATAAACCATTGACGTACACTGGTCTGGGCCGTAGAGACTAGCTCGGAAAATTTGGCCTCGATCTTGTCGACAAAGTTTGTCCATTTCTGTTCCTTGGCTTCCAAATCAGTGGCAGCATTGGCTTTAATGGTCTTTTCTTCTTTACGAAGATAAAGCTCGAGACCCTTGATTAACCGCTCGCTTTCTGACGCGACATGGTCGAGTAACCTGCTGACACGTTGACCGTCAACGAGCAGCATGGTATCCTTATCTTCTTCCGAGGTCTCAGCGTCCACCTCTGGCTCTTCTGTCTTGTCCCAAAGGGCCTTGGCAGCAGATTTTCGGACTCTGATCAGCATGTTTCGGACCGCCTGCTGCTTCTGTTCACTCAGCTCGTTCAACTGCTCAGTCCATCTCTCATGCCTGCCGACGATATCCTTGCGCTTTTCCTGCGTATGCTTGAGCCTCAATTCAGCTTTTTCCTCAGCTGAGAGCGGCTGTTCGGGTTCTACGGGCGACTCAGGCGCTACGACCGGCTCTTCAGGCTCTTCGACAAACCCAATCTCGGAAATGAGATCCTCCAGGTCAGTGTCCTCGAGCTCTTCCGCTGAGGGTCGTGGTATTGTCGAGGCGGCGGCCAAATGCCCAGAAGACGCCTTGGTTTCAGCCACAACGGAAGAAGCTGAAAGAAGTTCGTCCTGGACGAAGCTGCTGCTGCTAGGCCATGATGACAATGTCTCTTCATCGGCGGTCAATGTTTCTGCGTCGGTGATCAATGTTTCTGCATCGGCGGTCAATGTCTCTTCGTCAGTGGTCGATTCGATGGATGGTATCGACTCAGTTCCAACAGAGGATTCAACCAATATCGACGATGCAGAAGACAAGGCTGAAGCAGATTCCGTCACAGTCCCGTCCGTAGTCGATTCAATGGAAGGTAAAGAATCAGTTCCAATGGAAGATTCCACCAATATTGAAGATGCAGAGGACAAGCCTGAAGCGGATTCTGTGACCGTCTCTGTCTCTGACGCGACGGTGGTCCTTGACGAGGTCTGTTCCTCTGTAGACGTCTCGGTGGAAGACAGCACGACTTCATCAGCTGGAGAGACTGAAAGAATGACCGATTCCGTAGTGATCTCTGCAGCTGGGACTGAGACCGTGGTGGTTTCGGTCGACGAAACGATGGACGAGGCCACAGTCTCGGACGACCTGGTGAGCGCTGGCGACAAAGTAGAAGTCCCACTGAATTCCTCGACCTTGTCCCATATTTTTCCGAGATGCTTGTCAACATACAACCGCCTCCATCTTATCAGCTTCCTTCGCAACCGTCTAGCCCTAAAGCTCGTCCGGGCGTAAGCCAGTCTGACATACGGTCTGGCGACCTCGTAAGCATGAATCGACATGGCTTTTGATGTTTCGCCGGCGCGAATTGCTAAAGGAAGCGCTGTTTGGTATGTCCTAATCGCATGTGGCTTGACAGTCACATATGTGTGATGGACATGGGGCTGTACCGTGGTATAGAGACGATGGACCGTAAAAGTGGTTCTAGTCGCGAATTCTGACAACTGCTCTCGAATGGGAGAAATGTAAGGGTCGATCTGTGAAGAAATTTTAGAAATATGAGGGTAAATATGGCCACGATATTGTGGTAGAATGAATCGCTGATACGTCGGTACTAGCGCGCTATCCCAGACAATGAAATTTGCTTTGAGCGCAAGAGGTGTAGCACGAGCAACAACAGCGTTGATGTATGGTTCCACTGTCTGTTTAAATTCGACGGCTTTGTCGACGTATGGGCGAACGGCTGGCTGATGCAGCACGCGATATATTGGCGGAAGAATGTAGGGTTGTAAAATGTGGTGGTTTCCGATTGCCAAGGAATGGCAGACTGGGTTTTCGAGTTGAGAATCCGAAGGACAAAGTGCCACCACATAGGCAATGAAGGAAAAGATAAGAATCCCGTATAGTCGGTCAAATAATGACTTCTTTTTGGGAGGTTGCTGGTGTCTCTTTTTATGCTTGTGAGAGCCAAGTCCAAGAGGTGATGATACAGAGGATGTTTTGGGTTTGAGAGAAGAATTGGGACCAGCCTCACGTTGCTTATTAGCAGAACGAACGAGCGGCTGAGTTGAGTTGGTACGTGACGCCATAGGTGGTGGCCCAGGACCTGGCTTTCGAGGATTCACCATGAGCGTTGGAGAAGGACCAGCCGAATGACTTGTTGAATGACGTGGTAGCTCGCAAAGCGGTGCTCGTTAGTGCTCGTTGTTTGGCAGCATGCCCGTGACCTCTCTGCTTCCGGAATCCGCTTCCATGGACCGACCCAGAACCTTGCTTTATCAGGCTGTACTTAATTTTATTCTTCAAATTTCTCTTTTTAATTTCTGCACCCTGTCATTTGCAACCACCGCGGGCTCTTGTTTTCCTCCTCGGAACCAGACGCCATTCAAGTGTACTGAAACGCGTTCTGGACCTGGTTCTCACTGTCTGAACATCTTAGAGCATCAAGATTCCCAAAATTCAAGAAAGCCCTTAGCCCAAGACCGGTGCCCGCATATTTATTCTCGACGCGCTATAACAGGCTTTAACGTTTCTCAACGGCCCGTTGGATTTCAAATGCAACGGCCACTTGTAGCCTTGTTCAGCATGTAATCCACGAGCTCGCATCGCGGACAAAGCTCGTCTTTCCGACGGCGCACCTATCTTGGGTCGTCATAATCTCCGGTTCACATCGGTTTCGTTTTATCTGATACGTTGAGCTCTTTTTCTCTCACAATTCTGACAGTACCATGCAGTACCATGTGAATTCATTGGCGCAATCCCGACAGCTTTCAATTCAGATCAACGTTCTTTATCAATGCGGGGGCGGGCTGCGAAGCGTGAATTGATATCTAGATGGTGAGCTTGTACAAGTCAATGTGGTGCATCTTTTAAAAAGACCTTTGATTGATTGAAGACTGGCTCGGGTGCTTTCAGCATCGCCATGAGTTGCTGGACTTCTGGCTGAGGAGCGCTGTATATCAATCGTGTACTTACCAAAGATCTCAATGCGTATCGCGCCCCCGAGGCTCTCACACGACTTCTGTATCATAAACGGCATGAAACCGGAGAAAATCAGCCAAAATCTTACAATAAATGCAGCGCAAAAAAATGTACAATCAGGCAGTAAGTAAAGTGGAAGAGACTGTTTCATCACTCGCTGTTCGCCGGCACGTCCTCTACTTCGGCTTCCCTCCATCGAAGATTGCCCTCATAAAATTTCAACATCTGTCTCTAAATCAGCACGGTCATCCCAGAAAGAGGGAATATGTATACCTTTTGCGGAAATCGTGTGTTGCACAACTCGGAGGACTCTTTTACACGTTCACCACTCTTCCTGTGGCAAGGTCAATGATGCAAGACGAAAAGCGAAAAGTCGACTTGCAATTTGAAATAGACCGACAGCTTCTTTCCATCCTGCTCGACGGTATCCACAGTGTCGACAAGGTTCTCCCAAGTCTTCTGACTCATGTATTCGCGCATGTCAATGATAGGCTGCCCATCGTCCTCGACCGTCAAAATCTCCTCGTGATCAGTAGCAGACTGAGATTTGCGCCGTTTCTGAGCTTTGGTTTTTCGGTCAACGGCTGATTCGTCCTCGTCGTTCGTTGTTGATTTGCGGCCACGCTTTTTGGGGGCAGTCGACGCAGATTCTTCCTCATTGTTGAGCCCTTTACTTGGAGTTTTCTTGTCGGTAGTCTTGCGACCTTTGCTGGTCTTCTGGGTGGCCCAAAAAGCTTCGATGAGCTCTGGAGCATTCCTGAGACGGATTTTAGACTCGATGAAATAGAATAGAGCCTTGGACGTACGCGTCTTTTTCGTCAACCCATGAATTGTGAGAGGAATCGTAGCCCTTCCATTTGACCAAGAAACCCGTTCTGCCCTGTCGAATTTTATTGTAAGCACGACGCGACTTGGAAGAAACCGAGCATACCCTCGGGAACTGGCCCTTTTTTGCCTCCAGGATTGCTTCGATTTCATAGTCCTCCTCCTCATCCTCTTGCTCAGCTTCTTCACCGCTAGGAACCACGTCGTCTTCAGCTCCCTTGTTGGAACCAGTCTCTTCGTTGGCGCTGGCCGAGACGGCTTTGTCCTTGGGTGCCATTGTTGATAAAAAGGTAGCCGTGAGACAAAGTTCCTTTTTCGAATTCGAGATATACAATATTCACAAATACAGAAAGGACTAGCGACGACGACCTGGACTGGCACTGCGACCACGGCCTCCTCCTCTGCCCTTCTTGGGACCCGATGGAGGCGGTCGAACAAAAGCATAGTCACAAAGTATTTTTTGTTCAAGCAAGGGTGTCGTAGGAGCACCGTCAATGGCAGCTTGAGCCTCAGTCATGGTCTCGTACTCGACCAACGCGTAGCCCTAATGGAAATGATTAGAAATAATCAAAAAGACATCCAGGACTGACCTTGACATAACCCGTCCGTCTATCCAGGTTCAAATGCAAGTTTTTGATTTCTCCAAACTCTGCAAACTTCTCAGATACGTCTTCCTCAGTAGCCTCTTCATGAACATTGGTCACCAGGACGATCCATCCTTCCACGGCTAAAATAATAATAATGAGCGGGTAACAAGGTCATTGGTTGACTGCAGCGTACATCGAGCAGCCCGGGTGTCGGAATCTTTCATGTGAGATGATTCCACTCGATCGTATGTTGGTTCTGCAGCTCCAGAGCCTTCATTGCTGCCTGAAGGGCCATGAGCGCTGACTTTCAGAACACGCTGATACCTTACCCGAGTTTTGGAATCCACGGCCCCTCCTTCGAACAGCGCCACCTGCCGCAACTGCAATGAATTAATAGCTGATTTTCAAACGAAAAAGACCAGCTTACCGTCATCTATGTTCATCTCATCGTCGGACATGATGGTTTGAGGTTTCTTGTGACGCCGGTGTGACAAAACCGCGGAGCTAACACGATTATTAGGCAGAGTCCATTTTGGACAATTCAGATGCTTGTTCCTTCGTTTCGACCAAATTTATCTTTTGGAGAACAACGGTATACGACAATACGGACTAATGCGGCGAAAGCGGAGTTGAAAGGAATTGCCCTGTATGTACATTCTTGCCGAAAGTGACAAGGGGCCATCAACTTTTTTTTTTGACCGAAATTCGCCAGAAATTTTCCTCATTTTTTACCACCACTGTTCCTGGATGGTTATTTCTTTATTCGAACATCGCCGCCGCCCCGATCTCAGTTATTCACTTAAAAAGCGGATGCTGGCTCCCTGGTTCAACACACCTTCTCCCCCCAAAAATGAATTCTGCGGTTCCCCTCATCAACCATCCCTGCACGTTATGTTGCCGACCTACATCCATGTGGTGTAGCCGCTGTCAGAGCGCCTGGTACTGCTCGTCTGAGCATCTCCACGACGTGAGTTTTCAACCTTGCTCGTCGAGTCGCGCCTGACTCGACCTTTTCAGGACTGGGCTCGACATCGTCGAGAATGTATTCCTGCCAGTGGCGCTTCATATAACGTCAACATGATTGCCACTCCACCGCCAGCTGAAGACAGGCTCATCGTTGTTTCCGCTATTCTGTTTGCTCCAGACGAAGGTAATGTTTCTTGTCGCGACCAATACACGCTCTAACCTTGTTCTCATTGCAGAAAGACCTCGAATTATTAATATCAATTGTAGACCATCCCATCGACCAGCCCAAGGCAGCTGTCCCATACCTCTCATCCAAGAATTCTTTCCAGACCGCCAAGCTGAACCTATTGTTCTGACGCAAGGTCTCAATTCAGAATCATTGCGATTCCCTTTACATCTATGGTACTCTCCTACTGCTCTCCAAAAGTCAGCCCCAGTAAACCGGGCGATATTCAACATCACTTCCGGAGCTGCTCCGAAACCTTGGTGCGGTCCAGTGGTCGTCTTAAAATTCAACGGGTCTCGACGACAAGGCTATGCTGATGCTGGCTCTAACGATCTCCCTGCTCTCTCTGCATATTTTCTCGGCTACAAGTGGTATGTCGCCTGTTCCTCAATGAAATCTCCTTCTGATCAGACTTGCTTAGATGATCTAATGTCTCGATCTCTTATTATTCCTTGCTTTTTGCTATCATTATTCTTCCAAAAGATACCCAAACGCATTCAAATAGAGTACCGTATGGTGTATTATCGAGGTTTCACTCAATTTTAGAGCGTGAGCGCGTTTTTTGATCGTTTGACGGAGGAAGGGAGGAAGAAAGTCGTCCCGGTGAATCGTGACATTGATGAGAAGCTCCCGAATTTGAAACGTCGGTGTTCGTTCCTGGATTTGGACGGCGCCACGTGTATCTCAAGCTGTTTCTGCTCATTGTCAACATATTATTCTCACCCGATTTCTATCCTCTTGACTGTCGCTCGAGATCTTTCTCATGCTCTATATTGAACTCGACTACATGAAACCGATCTTGCTATGCGTAATGCCGACGTGAAAATCACCTCAGTCATATTCAACAGATACTCCTTCAGCGGCAAATCAGAACTTAACATCCAGTCGACCTGATGCCCGTCTGAATCCCTCCGCGCTGTTCGCACTGGGCTCCAGTCTCCTTTCCCGGGCGTCAATGATGTTCTTCACTTGGTGCGTACGGTGATCTACACGGTAACACTGCCGGGTTTCTTCGCGATATTGTGCTCCAGGACTCCCGCTCGTCCACCGAGACCATAAGGCCAGCCAGACCGGGTCACTGCTGTCCTCTTGAATCTATCTCTCCAATTTGTCTGTCCCAACACAAGATCCCGTCCGATGTCTTCAAAAGCTGTTATGTCAATGGCCCGCCGGCAGTTTCCAGAGTCGGCAATACGGAAACGACGATCTGCAGAGTCTAAATGGGCCATTATTACTTTTGACGCCCTCGCGGCCGAGGTCATTCCTGACCGGAATGGTGAGTCATTCCCTGGTTTTACAATTGGTGGTTGTTTTGCCTATTTTGGTCTTCTGATTTAGTCAATCTGTCGACGGCGCGCTAGACGCTGGCATTGACGACATATGCCGCCTGTGGATAGATTTTTCAGGTGCTTGACAGCGAAATCTGTTTGCAACTCTTCCCGCGACCACCGACGTGTATGGGGTTTCTCCCGAGCTTCGTTTAGCCATGGAGTTGTCGATTTTGACATCGGTCATGGCCTTCACGTGTCACGGGTCCGACCGGAAAATCCTGTCATCTACCTCGTCCTGCTTTCCAGTCAAGCAGCGCGCCCCAGTCGAGCCTGCAACGCAAGATGGCTAATTGATCTCTGAGTTTCCGTCAGAGATAACATAGATTTGAGGAGCTGGTATGAATTCAATGGATAAATCATTTCACCGATTCCGAAATCGTCGGTGTTTGGAGTAAATATTGGAACAGTATACCGACATTCGGGACCATGAGGACCGTATCAGGTCAGTTCAATGGAAAGCAGCTGTTTAGCAGCTCTAGAACGTAAGTTCCAGGGTGTCATGGAGGACATTAGCTGATATATCTATTCTGTATTTCTCAAATTCGGCGAGAATATGACCTTGATACGGCCATGGCTTTGAGTCCGGTTTCTTTGGCTGAATTGAAGGCTCATGTCGCACGTGACGTTCAGGTCTTTGTTCCAACCTCCATGTACTCCATTCATTCCAGCTTCGATTCATTTGTTTGAATAATGCCCGATCAATTTGCCGTGCTGGACCTTCCTTGCGTGGCTACCAAGCCGTCTATTAACTCTTTGCAGTGGACTGACGATGGCCAGCTCATATATGTTTCTAAATCGGCCGCATACATTCTAGTGAGCAGTGCGATTGCTCTTCTTGTCTTTTTGCTCAACTGGTGCAGACTCCAGAGAACATAGGTATACAATGTCCTAGTCAAAAAGTGTCTCGTCCTGGGATTCTTGATTGCTTTCGGACAATCATACACTTCGATCGTGATGGAATCGAGTCTTGGGCAGATTCCTCTCGAGGTTAGAACAGCTAATGACACATGGGCAACAGCTTACACAGTCCTTCAGAGTGGGGTACTGTCGCCCTTGGCTCATTTGACATCAGTTTAAGATCCTTGGCCAGTTCTCCAAGTAATCTGACGCCGACCGGAGGGTAAAAATTTTCACTTGATTATCGATTGCATCTGACCACATTAAAAAGATGCATTTTTGCCCTTTTGACTTCAAACCTTGATCTGTACCTGTATGCGGCGAGTAATGATCCTTTGAAAGGGCAGTGGGTCAAGGTCCGTGTTCTCCAATATGTCAGCTTGTCCTGTTCATCTCCGGAATTAGATTCACGACGTGACAAAATCCCTGCGTAGTCTGTTTCTTGATAAAAAGAAATCAGACTCTTCAATGGTATTGAAGACGCAAGTAACAAGTGGGGGTTCCGATTTCTCTCCGAACCGCGCTCAAACCAATCAGGTGTGGCCTGGACCAAGCAGCCAGAGTTTGGAATCACTCCAGCGTCTCGTGTCGACGCATCTATTCTCGTAATTGGGACTCGTGCTGGTTCAGTACTGTTTCTCAGGTGGCTCACACACTAGTCGCGATCCATAGCTAGAGGACTGATTTTCCTTACTTAGATATGAGCCAATATCCTCGACCGTTCATCTCCTTCATAGGATCAAGGTTGCAGACAACTGGGTCACCAATCTAGCATTGTCGTCCTGGACTCCCATCAAATCTGGAAAATGCTGTTCGTGAACCCTTCATTTTCTTGAAGTTGCCTAATTGAGATTCAAAGGTGAATTGACCCTTGCCTATGGAACTCCAGACGGTTCCGCGGGCCTGTTAATGATCACCCAGGATCTACAAACAACTGGCAAATTTACCGTTTTCAGTCCTGATTTCGCGCTTCAATTCAGCTGCGGTATTCCCCGAACAATCTTTCAGGAAGCAGTGAGCGGTCTAACGGCACTGCACTGGGTTTCAACGACCAAAGTGAGCATTCTTTCCCAATCATATACAAATATCACCAATTCTTCAGGCCAATATTCTCGTGAAATGCAGTCCGGGTATCCTAGATTTTTGGTCGGACATGTCGCCAAACTGCTGGTCAGGGCATCGATCCCTGAGTCTGACAACCGAGAATTGCTCTGTTGGCTCTTCAGCGCTTCAACCGGTGTCCGGGCTCTACTATATCCGTTCTGAAGATGCTCTGGTCGTCTCGCTCTTTGATGGCAGCGTCCATGTAGTTCACGAACTTTCTGTGGAGCCGTCTTGGACTCCGAGTGTCGCTAAAGATGATTTGATGAGTCGGCGGCTTTCTCAGCTCTCTCGCTCTGTTTTCGTCCAAGCTTCAGAGCGATCTGTATCATATCGTGACGCCAACCGTGTCAGTGGACTTGTATCTGGGGACGACTGTGGGATGGTTTTTTGGACTCAAGAGTGAGTTTTTCCGCTTTCAGCGTACATACGGAACCGTTGATTGATGCGTCTTAATCTCTAACAGCGTTTCGCGACCCACTGATTTTAGCTACAAATATGAAGCTTCTCACAGGGCGACGTTGATCGCCGCCGATTTATGGAATGCGCCCAACGATTTATTTCTCCGCCAGCTGGAAGAGATCTTGGCCACCGCGAAAAGCGGTAAGATGAATAATCATTGTAAAACTGGGGGATCTAACCTTTTGCAGTGAGTGGGATGACTCCCCATCAGCTTCTCCGTGGCGTCATGCAGAGTCTTCCTCGGCACCCAGATTTACACAGTCGCGCTATTCAGTTGTTAGTGCCCAGAAACAGTATAGATTTTGCATTGCCCGTCTTTTCGCCCTGGTCTGCGGATCCTGGCCCTATCTTGAGGGACTCCTTCAGGACCTCGATCATGCGGGTCTTGTTCGGAACCGATATTCTCCTCTCGCTCAGAATGCGTTTGTACCTCGCTAATGCCCTGCTGGTATGTTATTTCGTCTTACTTTGGATGGTAACTCGCTAATCTTGATCTTTTTCAGAAAGCCCCATCGGAAGAAACGAAAGATCTAGCTGGTCAAGCTGCTTGCTCGTTGACCCGCGCGATATCCCATATCTTGCTTCGCGTCCTGATACGTTTCGTCACACCGGTGGTCAACGTCCTTGAAGGTTCGACTCTTATTCAATACTCTTGGGACCTACTAATAATATCTTTTCTCCCAGAAACTGATGCCCCATTCGTCTTGCGGCTCACCCAATGTGCTTCACTCCCAGATTCTCCACCTGATCTTCGTATTGAAGCCAAAACTCTCCTGGATACCCTGCTCATACGGGTGCCTTCTGCAGGAATGCAAAAGCCCATTGAAATATGCCCAGCTTGCAACGAACCGATACCGTTCGACGGAATGACCCATACCCATTGTCTTGGTGGTCATGCTTGGGAGCGGTGCTCTATAACTTCCTACATCCTGTCGACCTCTGAAGTCAAGACGTGTATCGGCTGCAGAAGGAAAGCTTTTCTGCCTGGATGCTCGAATCTTCAAAGCTGGGTGGTGGAAGAGCTTCTCCAGGCCATCAATCGCTGCTTGTTCTGTGGCAACAATTTTGTGGCAGTCGTCTAGCCTCGCAATTGGGTCTCAGTTCCTTGAACAACGGCATTTGGCCGCAGACGAAGCATAAGCTTTGCGCCACGCTTGAATCGCTCATTGGAGCGGTCATGACAGCCCTTCGGGCAAGACCATGCGGCAGAGATGGCGTACGAAAACTATTTAGTTAAAAGAATGTAGTCCGTAGTGGTATTGTATTATATACTTCTTGTCATTCAAACAACAGACATCAGTTTCCCAAAGTTCGGTGTGCCCAAGCCAGTGACCTGCGAAATTTGTCAGAAAGGTCACTGCACCACCATTGTCAGAGCTCACCGGATCCCATCCCTTGGTCGCGTTAAAAGTGAAAGTACCTTTCACTTTACTTCCAAAACAGCCAGGGTTACTTCCTTTGACGATATCCCTAAATCCTCCTGGATTCTTGTACAGCAATGGGTTCAGGAATCCCAACGGTGGCATATTCCGGCTTAGGCGGTAGTCGTTCAAGAGCGTAACAATTCCAGCTACCGTCTGAGAGGGCTTGAGAAAGAGCGGGATAGAGCTTGATGTTCACTTACAGGGGCCGCAGCACTAGTTCCACCTAGTGGGCCAAATGAGTTCGTTTCCAGTTCTTTTTTCCATGTTTTTATCACGCACCTATGCCCGAAGTTCTTCCATTCATGACAATCTCAAAGCTCTGCGCTTGTGCGGAGATATCCGGATAGGCCCGGCCTTTCGTGCTATTTGGTATTTAGATTAGGTGCCCTTTAACGAAGCAGCAAACCCACTTGAAGTATTTGGTGATATCGGGATTGGGATTGGATTTCGGGAGCCCTTTGAGATAGCTTTCGACTTGCGTCTTTTGGTAGTCAGGCCTGGGAAAGTACTGGGAGAATCCCTATATATACTGTGTCAGCGACATCCATTAAAGAGCTGGAAAGATCGTACCCCTCCTGAAAAAGACGCAGCAACTTCTTCGGTCACATTTGTGGTCCCACCGACGGCTATGTACTGTCAGGAATATCGAAGAAAGAGCTGTCAAGGTCATACCAGTGATCCAAGGACAACTAGTGGAAATGTTAGTTCAAACAATTTCACATCGAAGGACCAGACTCACCTAGCAGGAAAAGCGGGCTGCAGTAACGTTGTATTGTGACCATCGTTCGTCTTGCAGTCACCGCCTCCGACCCTAGTAGAAGTTGAGTCGTCATTAAATACATCGAGAGAATGAAAATCACCCAGAGTCTCCCGATGCAAAGAGGACACTCTTTCCCATCGCACCGAGTTGCATAAACATACTGCAAACCTTTTGCGCATAGTCTTTAGGTACCTATCAGAGAGTAGGTTCAATGAATAGCTTGTTAGATATATCAAGGTTCGCACAGTTTGTTCATTGTCGCCATAGCTCACGGACAGCGTCTGCGGAATCTCGGAGCTCGGCTGCTTAAGGAGGTAGTTGAGCCATTCAAGATAAGGTTCATTCGTGTTGTCTGGAGTAAATGAATCCGACTTGAACTGCGAGTCACTTGGCGAACCGCCAGTACTATAAAAAGTGGTAGGTGTCGAGTCCGCTAGACTTGAAATTCTCGACCGTTAGTTCATTCAACTGTCTTTTCTGGACTCAAGCACTCACGCCACCCCATATTGAATGTCCAAATTGGCTTCTGGACCAGGTTCATCTTGCTCATTTTCACCGTCATTGACTGCAATTGATCAGCTTGACTCAAAGGAAGAGCAAGGAGATCCATACTCTCAATCGTCGTGAAATTGGAAAATTTCCTCGTCGAGTCCACATCACTGAAAAAGGTCTATGAAATGTCAGAATACGAGTCTACATGGAAGAAGGAAATGTACCTCAAGATCGGCGTACGAGGCCCATTGTTTAAGGAAACCGGCAATCCCAAGCTTGTTCTTGTTGGTAGCTTTGGCAGTGTAAGTAGTCATGTTGTAGGCTTTCCTCAAACAAGCAGGGGTGATCCGGGTGTCACACTGGTCGGCTCCAACTGCAAGCTTTTGAGAACCAATAGGAAGCGGTTGCAGGAAGCTCGTCGTCTTCATGGTTCTCGTCTCGCCACCAAAGAATGTCGTCGGCGAGATGACATCGATATGATCATGCAAGCTCCGCGGGATAGAATAGCTCAAAGCGCGAAGGACTCGGTCGGAAGAGCGGGAATAGACGCGATATTTGGTTCCAAGAAGCGTCTCTGCTTGAGCTACGGTCACTTTGGTGATTATCCAAGAGCCAGCGCCTTCGCGAACAGCATTCTCGACGCCGACGTCAATGCCATGGTGTCTGAGCCAGGATTCGACCATTTCGACGGTATCCGCAGTTGGACGGATAAGGTCTTCGAGTTGCTCCTTTGATAAATGTTGTCCATAACTAGAAAAAAATCAGCGACCATGGCAATGGCAAGGAAGAGCTCACCGTGAATGATCTGGATCAGAAACTTCATGGAGCGAGTTGACGAGCTCAGCTTCTCCTCCGTGTTTCAATCCAAGTCGCATTTCGAAGACATGGTCCGGCGAGACCTCTGAATGTAGTTGCCAACCAGGAGGCGGCTCTGTCCAAGCATGTTTTACAGTGAGATCGTCCCAGAGCCTGACTGGGTTGGCGGTCGTGAATGAGAGCAGGAATGCAAAGCAGAGAGTGGAAAGAGCGAGCATGAAGTAATGAGCGACGATTAAGAATCTTGAAGAGGTGGTTGAAAGAAGGAAGCGATAAGAAGCGAGGAATCCGATCAAAGTTCGAAGCCCAAATTAATATATCTGTTGGAGTCCGTCAAGTTTCACATCTAATGATCTATGGAGCGCAACAGGCATGAGAAAATTCAGAGTGTCTGTTGTCGAGGAGAAGAAGCTCATGGTCGTTGTATCCAGCGACCAACTGCGACGAAATTGAAACCAGCGAGACAGACCGTAACCAAGTTGTAACCACGGTGGCCAGTCCAGATCTCCTCGTGACGTCACCTTTCTCACGACTTTTGGTCAATTTCATGACTTGGTGATGTTAAGGGTATTGATTTCAGATAATCAAAAATCACTCAAAATGATATTTAGGCAAGATTCAAGACTTGATCCAACTAATATTGGCTACGCCACACTGCCGAGGAATCCGGGCCGGTCCGACAGATAAGATAACGGATTGAGCATTCTTGCAGACAATCGATAAAATGATCATGGCTTCTGAACTCATACTTCCAGCACCCTTCAATGAGATTCCTCGAGAAAATCTTCTTTTCGGCTGGTCTCCGATCCATGAACTGAGTCGGATGACTGCAGATCTCGGGGGAAAAGTCCAGCTCTTTGCCAAACGTGACGATTGCAATAGTGCCCTCGCCGGAGGAGGAAACAAGACACGGTATGTGACGATTGGCGCCGAAGAAAACAAGTCGAACAATTACTCGTAGAAAACTTGAATACCTCATCGCAGAAGCGCTTGCCCAAGGAGCTGATACTCTTGTGAGCATCGGTGGCGTCCAGTCGAACCATACTCGACAAGTTGCCGCTGTTGCAGCCAAGTATGGTCTCAAGGTCTGATACGCCATCTTTGGTCATAGTATTCTAATTCCCACAGGCAAAACTCGTCCAAGAGCACTGGGTTGACTGGCAAGGCTCTCCAGTTTATGATAAAGTCGGTAACATCCAGCTCTCTCGCTTGATGGGTGCCGAACCCCGACTGGATCCTTCGACATTCGGTATCGAGCACAAGCCGACCGCTGCGTTGACCGCAGAAGTAATGGCCGAGGGTGGGATTCCTTACTATATCCCTGCCGGAGCATCGGATCATCCTCTTGGCGGGTTAGGTTTTGCTCGCTGGGCCTTCGAGGTAGCAGAGCAAGAAAAGATTCTAGGAATCTTCTTCGACGTCGTGGTTGTCTGTGCTGTCACTGGTTCAACCTTTGCTGGGATGATTGCTGGCTTCAAGCTCTTAGCCAAAATGAAGCCATACGATCCGCCGAGACGGATCATTGGCATCGATGCCAGTGCAAAGCCTGCCGAGACACGTGCTCAATGCCTGAGAATTGCTCGGTTCACGGCCGAAAAGATCGGCCTAGCCAAGGAGGACATTTCTAAGCAAGATGTCGAGCTGGATGAAAGATACCATGCTGGCTGTTATGGGATACCAGATCGTCAGACGATCGAGGCTATCAAATATGGTGCTTCGATGGATGCGTTCATCACGGACCCGGTCTATGAAGGAAAAAGTTTGGCTGGGATGCTGGATATGGTCAGGAGAGATGAACTGACAGCAGGATCAAAGGTTTTGTTCGCCCACCTCGGCGGACAACTAGCGCTTAACGCTTATTCAAACATGGAGGACTACATCGGCATGTAATGCCAGAATTAAATATATAAAACCCATTAAGATAGATATATTACAATTACCAGAACCGCGTATCTCGCGGTTCGATTTTGTGCGCCATTCTTAACATTACAATATTCGATGTGAGACTAGAAAACTGCGACAAGAGTCAGTGGTTGTACGAAGAATCGAGAAATCAGTGGCGTACCCCATTCCCAATGAAAACCTGCGATCTCACTGCAGCATACATATCCACCGTCTGCGCAACATACTTTTGCTCCCAACTCAGTTTTAGATCTCTACTGGAGGCAATCGAGCTCCATTGTCCAGCCTGTCTCAAAGCCTGTTTGAGATCTTCAATCCAAGGCCGTTTAGCGTTGGTCATGATGAACAGCCTCTTCAAAGGATACTCTTTTCCTCTTTCTGCTTTGATTTCCATTATCCGCTGAACAATAAGGGAAACAGATGGATAACAGTGACCCATGTAGTGTCGGGTGTTTTCAGCAATATCGTCACCAGTCGGTGGGACGAATTTGTCTGGCAAAGCATCGAAAGAGTTGAACCCGTTGTAGGAAGAGGAATGTGTTACAAAGTGGGTGCAATGAGCAGCAAAGTCGCCACGGCGGATATGGACAGTCATTAATCCGTCCAGGAGGTCGTTCGAAGGAGCGCTTAGTTTCAAGTCAGGCAACCATGAAGAAGATTCGAATAGACCACGGTTTTTGGCGAATCCATCCAATATCAGGGGCGACCATCCAAATTTGGTGAGAATGGGTGAGACCGATAGCGTCGGCCAGATATCCAGAACGTTAGTTGACCCGAACAACCTAGGACAGTGTCATTCAAGGAAAAAGGAAAGGAGTAGAAAACGCACATATAGTCGAAAATCGGACGACTGTCTTTGGATATCTGAATACATCTGTCTTCCATCTTTCCAAGTTTCTCCACCCATGCATTCAGCAAAGCGATGGCTGAAGGTACCTCTCCAAGGGAAACTTCCGTACTGCTTAGGACGATCGGATTTGGACAGACAGCCTGAAAATACTCTCTGGACACTGCCCTGGGGACTTGTGGACCGGATTCTCCTCCGATAAGTGGTCCCGATATCATCGCCGAAAGCGGAATTCGTGAAGGAATTCTGTTTCCATTGAAGGTCGAGAAATCCTCTGGTCCGTCATCCCATGTATAGTTGTCAAATACGCGTCTAGTGAAAAATTGATCAGAGACTTGGGCAGCAAATAGGAAGAACGTACGACCGCTTCAGCGTCAGAGCAAGCTGGGCGTTTAACACCATTTCCTGAAGCACGTTTCCCCATCCAACAGCATGTTGATGGTTGGAGAAGAAAATGAATTTGGCATGACTTCCCTCGGGAAAGGGAAGATTGGGGTCATGTTGGGGTAATAGTCTCTCATTCGCACTCCATTTCTCGTACAACGGAGGATTGAGTTCTGAAGTTAGAAGGGGCCCTGGACTGAGGTCTAGAAGCTGGGCTCGTTGGAGAAAAAAGAAGAGGAGAATTGCGAAGAAAATGGCTAGGCCAAAGCGAATGCGCCTGGAAAAGAATGCACTTATGGAAGACTTTGAAAAGGTTGCTGGCGGTGGTAGGGCTAGTGTCGATGCACGAAAACGGCTGAAGGAGGCCATATCATGGGGAGACTCGGTTGTGGCTGTCGGCAAGTTTCGTAAGGCAAATTGCGTCATCGAAGAACGGCTGTGGCAGTCCGAGGCAGTCCGTCGCCGTGAACCTAAATCCATCCAGAGCTATGCCACTGTCTACGACCCAGATCGGCCAATGTCTGACATGAAATGGAATTTATCTTCAGCTTCCTCCAGGTTTAAAGGCTACCTGCAGAAACAAGACCTGCGACATTCAGTACCAAACGCAATCAATCGACTCAGTCCAGGTCCGCAGCAAACATGGAAACAATGGGCTGGCCAGAAAATAAACGCTGCAAGAAATCACGGCCCTGGCCAAGAGCAGCTTGCCTTGTTTCCTGGATGGGCAGCTAGACGATATGAGAAACAAAAACAAGGTGAGTCCAAGGCCCAAGACACAGCATGATATTCATTCTAGCAGAAGAAGCATTTGACGTAGACATTTTCATCTCTGGGTTCGCCTCTGTTCGTCGCGCTCCAGATATGGCAAGCAGATCACAGAAAGCCTTCATTCGCCTCGCAAAAGGTATGGACTCTACGGCTGTTCTCAGGCCCTCAACTCATTCATGACAAGGCTTTGCTGCTCTTCCAAAGCTGGACAGCGACTCTGACAGCGATAGCGAGCCAATGGTCACGTCCAACGTCAGTCGCTCAACTGAAGAACTTCTTGCCACCGTCAGACTGCCGCCCAGACCGACAGAGGTCAGCGACGACTACCAGCTAGAGGCCCTCGAACGTCAGTTCAGACGAATGAACAATAATGAATCCTCGGAGCACCTTCCAACAGCATCTTCATCTTCATCTTCATCTTCATTATCGTCGTCTTCAGCTGCCCCCATGCCCAGCATTTCTGGCGAGCTTCGCAAGCTGCATGCTAATCTGGAAGCTCGACTTCAACCATTTTGGTCTGTAACAATAGGAATCCAGTGTCCCAGAAGCTTATCTTCCCACTTGAGCAGGTCTTCTGTACTACCCAATCGATGGGTTCGGATCCATATCTTTGCAGCAGCCAACGAACAAAACCCCATTGCTTCGTCAGAAGTGGCCACAGCGACAGACGGAAGCTTCCAGGCGCGCTTCAGACTCAAATGGGAAGAGATGGCCCAGCATCCTGATGCTCTCCATATAGCTTTCGGAGATCCGACTCATGAACATGAGCTACTCATTGTAGCTGAGCTACTGCCTTCAGCTTCTCCCAATTCTTCGCCAGCCTCGTCGTCGTCAGATTTACGGGAAACAGCCCAACCAGATTCATCGAACCCTAGACCCAGTATCAGTTCACGAATATCTCTCACTCATGCTCCAATTCGCGTCATTTCGGACATTGACGATACAGTGAAACATTCGAATGTAACAGGAGGAGCCCGTGCGGTCTTTCACAATGTTTTTGTCAAGGATCTCAGTGAACTCATCATCCCGGGGGTTGGACACTGGTATACTGAGATGCATCGACAAGGAGTCAGGTTCCATTATGTCGTAGGTTCATCATCTTCTCTTTCCGGCAAATTCTTATTATCAACAGTCCAACGGCCCATTCGAAATTCTTCCCGTCATTGGCGAATTCTTCAAGATTGCAGAACTACCTGCCGGTAAGTGTTTGATGGTTCAACCAGTGTTTTGCTCACACATTGTTCAGGATCACTCAAGTTGAGATCGTACGCGGGTCGGTCTCTGTTCAGTGGCTTGATGTCAGCTCCAGCTGCACGAAAACGTGCTGGAGTGATCGATATCCTCGATGCATTCCCAGATTCCAAGTTTATCCTAATTGGTGACTCGGGCGAACAAGATTTGGAACTATATTCCGAGTAAGTCGCTGACTGTTGTCATGTTTCTCGACTCAATATCAATAGACTTGCCAACGAGAAACCAAATCAAGTAGTCGCTGTCTTTATACGGGACTGTGATACTGGAGAGCCGTTGGTCGATCCATTGGGACTGAATATGCCCGAAGAGATCGCTTTGCGGTCTGCTCCTCCTGGAGCTTCGGATACACCTAGAGCAAGACCGAGGCGCGATACTCCCAAAGCCAGACGTTCGATGACAGATACGCCTCGAGCATCAGAGCTCAATCCAATTTCTGTACCATATGCTACTCGTTCACCTCCAGCGACTCGCAGTCCAAACTCGGACTATTTCACCCCAGATCATTATACTGCGGAACCAGATGAAGCTTTCAGTCCCAAGAGCGTCTCGTCGACGTCCAGCTCTCCTCGAACGCCATATGGACCTTCGAGGACTAGGTCCCACAGCAGCGTCTATTCCAATTTATCTCCCGAAGAGAAAAGGCGTTATGATTTACAAATGAGGGTTTACAAAGCCCGTATGCTTATTCCACGACATATTCCGTTCAGAATCTTTCGTAAACCGGAAGATTGCATCGAAACCCAGCGAGTCCTGGGTTCGGTTCGGACATCGGGATAGATTCGTTTTGTACAGGTACACGAAGCAAGACGAAAATCATTTAGTTGATGATACCAACCCCAGCGTTTGCCTGGACGTATGCTCCGACAGCTGAGGCTGCCATTGGGCTGGCGCCCTTTGAGACGGACTAGGTGAAACGTCAGCTTGGATTGAAACAGATAGTACTTGAATGCTACTGACGTCGGTGAATCCATTCAAGGTTCCTGTGTCGGTGCCAGTGGCCGAACCAGAGCTCAATCTGTAGAAACTCGGTCCAAGTTCAACAGGAAATCAAAAGCTTTGACTTACAAAGTGTTGGCGACACAAGCGCGTCCTAGGCTGGATGAGCAAGCAGAAGCTTGTGCGGAGGTCAGAGGGAGGTAGAGTTGGCCAGAGTCGGATAAAACGGGCGTGGTGACCTTGTATTACCGATTCAGTTGCATAAGAAGTCGATCCAAAGGCCACAACTCACAGTATTGAAGTAGTTTCCTTCAGCGAGAACTTTGGATCCTGTGCCGGGATCCAGAGCGTGGCCAGCGACAGATACTGTTGATGAGTTTCAAAACTAGTTACGGAGACGAGAATGAGCGTAACATACCGAAGTACTGAAAAAGTCTTTTGTTGGATGGAGGGATAAATTGTGGCGTCACTCACATTGTTGTAGAGATGCACATCCTGGAACAAGCCGCTGGTTCCCTGAATCCCTGTAAACAAGCGCTTGAGCAATCCTCGCTGATTCACTTACGCCAAACTTTGGTCCTCTTCCAGATGTCCTGTTCGGAGGGTCCTTTGTGAGAAAAGATAGCGGAACAAAACGCGAAAGCTGACTTGTAGAGACTATAGAAAATGTTCATGAGGGCGCGAACCGGCATAATTGATGAAACTCACTAGTTGTAGGCAAAGGTGATGACGTCACCTCCTCCAGTGAAAAAAGCTGCAAGTTGATAGGTCAGGAAAGGTACGAAATGTGAACGCGCGCGTCTACCGGTCCAATAATGACAAGAGTTACAAGTTGCGGAATACGTTGAATCGCCCTGCTTGGAGTTAAAATGGGCTCCCAACTCGATAAAATGCTCACATTGAAGACATTGTTCGAAAACGTGGTTCCAGTGACAGCGCCGTAGCCCTGATAGAAGATTAGTCTCGACCTGAAGTTGAAAGCCTTCAAACAAACCGTAACGACCATCTGGCGACCTATGTGTTGGAAGGTACAGTGGTCGACCTATTATAGATTGGTCAGCGAGGAACTTTGGAGATTGAAAGTTTCTGTACCCAAATCTTCGAACCTCCATCAATCTGGAGCGCGTCTCCACCCTATAAGAATGTTAACACAAGATATCGAGATGTCACAAAAGATATTTACCCAGACAAACTGAGCATTGATATCGGCTAGACATACTCAACACTTGAGACCGTAGAAAAGGTCAACAACTCACTGATCTTGATATTCTGAATGATGATATTGCTTGCGCCAGTAATCTTGAGACCTTTGCCTTTACTGAAGCAAATGACGTTTCAAATCCATCCCGGAGCCCGAGGAAACAACTTACAGTCCAGCATTGGCGCCTTTGCCAAGCAAAGTCTTATTGCTGGCCACCTTTAAAGGCGTCGTACCGGCTGTGTTGTAAGTTACAGTTGTCGTGGCTGCACTTGGCTCGTCATTTTCACACCCTATTAACAAGTATGAGGTTTTGAACAAGTTCGACGAATACCTCACTCACAGCTGTTGGCATCGATGGCAAGCTGAGAACTCGGAATCAGTATCAGAAACTTGGAATCATGGCAAGTCAGACCTGAGGATTTGGGCTACATGTCCAGGGCTTGCACGCTTTGCCAGTCGTAGTCCCTTCACTAGACGTGAAATCAAAGACCGAGGTGAGCACGATTGTACGAGCTGTGCTGTCCGAGAGCCATGTAGTCAACTGAGCCAGCGAAGTGGGTGTAGCAGCAGCAGCACTTCCACCTCCAGTCGTACCACTGGCTTGACCGAAAGGTGTACCTGAAATCAACTTAGATGTGGATTCAGACATCTAGAAGGAGTGCTCACCGACAGCCTCTACCAAAGGCAAGAGAAGGATCGCGACATACACGAACAAAGGGGTTGTAGAGAATTTCATGATAAGCTGGAGGGAACGGTATAATATCGTGAACTTTATAGCTCGTGATGAACTATGGTCCTTCAAGGAAAATCAGGACACGGACCGCCCAGACGGACCGATAAACTCTGGGCTATGGTCGGAGGAAGTAAACGAAGCGAGGATTGAAGACGCATCAGTCGAGCATAGTCCAAACAGGACGGACCTATTCCATCTACTACCTAAAAGACGGGCCATTCGGCCAGGCGGAAGCAAAGTTGTAGGCTGTAGCAAAAGCAAGAGCACCCAAAACCTTTTGTGCGATGAGTTTGGGGATAGTTGTCGGGAACTTCGGATAAGCTAGGGAAGAATTAATGGAACTCAACAGACTCGGTTGCGCTCAGCTGCTAGAATCACGTTGGTTCTGGTTGCGCCTCCCACTGGACATTAAGATACTGATAGCCTTGTGATAGCCACCTGAACAAGGTCAGATACACTTTTGAGTTGGCTTGGAGGTCCATACGGCCCGTCGTGGAAGTGTGAGCGCGAAAAAGTGACAGAGCCCAATTGATCAGATTTACTGGCAGAGTCGTTAAACTTTACTGGTTTGTCTTGACGAGTCGACGATAGCTTCAAGTGTAAAATGGGCTTTGTACCGTCAAGTGGATCGTGGTGGCCAATTTTTTAAGAGCATAGCAGCTCTGAGCAAGAGACCTTGATTCAACCTTGTGACCGACCACCAATGATGAGAACAAGAAGTTGGTAGGCCACGCGTCATTTTGATCGGCTTACCCATGATCAGCAAGACCACAACGCCATTGGCTGGCGGAGCCGCTGTAGAAGGTGAGACCGTAGAAAATACATAAATTACAACAGTAGATATAGTGATACACTGACTAGAGCTTCATGAACGAGAAAATGTTGCTCATTTCTACCCATCTCCGACCACAGTAATTCAGGTACTTTTCAACGCATCCTGACATCGAGTTCAAGAAATCGGCATTCTGTTGAGCCAGAACAGAGACCGCTTCTACACCGAAAAATCAGGCATAGCATGACCTGGTAAATTGAAATTGCTGACCTTGGTATTGGGTCCCTGTGGACGCCTTGACAGCTTTCTCCATATCAAAAAGATACGAGAAATATCGCAGCTGTGTGTAAAGCTGGGCATCGGTGTACTGCTGAGGCATTAGAAAATATGGCGAAACATTGTTCGTCAAGGCATACCTCGAAAGCCACTGTGCCATGACAGCCTTTATGAAGGCACCTTCGGCCATAAACTCCCATCATTCTCGTGCGATGACCACACATTTGGTCAGTACACACAGTCCAACCTTCATAGAATTTGGCTATGTGCTCTCGAATCTGGACTTCGAGCTGTGTCTGTAAGCTAGGAAGGCCCAAAGGTTTTCGACAGCTGGCGTTTGGACACTGAGGACCACTGGCAAAGACGATACATTCCTAAACGATGCTTGAACAAGTCTTCGCTGGACAAATAAACACCACGAACCTCGCGGTCACTCAAGGGGGAAAATGCAAACTGAGCTTTACAGTGTCGACAGGAGATGAAGAATGGTGTTGCATCTTTGTATCTTTCTGTATCCGAAAGCTGGGAATCCAAGGCAGAGAATGATAGTTCATCGGAGGAGCCGGAAGAGGAAGACTTGTAGCGAGATGGGTCGAGTCCTGAACATTAATGAGATTCTCAGGTTAAACGAGGACCACTGTGACTTACCGAGACACTCTGCTAACCTTGACCGATCTGTACCTTCAATAGGATCGCACAATCGCTCGATTGGAGGAAGGATCTGGTGTCCTAGATAGAATTCATAATCTAGCAAGTATCAGTCAACTCTTCTTCAAGGTATTATCCACTTACCTATCTTGAGCTCTGAGCCGGCTTTGCGAAGCTCATCTCGATGTTTTGCACGGTCTGCTTGAGCGCTTTTTGCGGTCTCCTCGCCCTCGGGTAGACAAAAGACGTAAGGTATAACGTCGCCTGCTTTCGCATTACCACCTTTAGCTTTCATCGCCAACGCGACTTGTACGTGAGGTTGCCCCTCGACTTTGGGGTAATCTTCAGGGTTTTTGCCTAGTCGCTATCAGGATTGTTAGTACTGATAGTCGGAGCAAGATAATAAACTACTTTGAACACGACAAAGTCGTCGACCTTCATCTTGCCATTGCGCACATTCTCGCCCACGGTGCTCAGGTATTCATGGATCTGTTCGACGACGATTTCGGTCGGTTCTCCGGACAGGATCTGGTCGAGAATATATCTAATGTCCTGTAAGCTTTACTGAGTTTCATCAGAAGAAGCACTGCTTACTGGGAGACGCTCTTCGACAGAGCACAATACTCTCGACGCTTCATATCAAGACCCTTGACTTCGACACTTGTTCCACCTCCACTGACTTTAAGAGCAGCATACTTCTTTTTTTGAAGCAAGAGTAGACGTTGGAAAACGCCGTCCAGGTCAATTTCGAGAAGCCTATATCGCTGATTGACTGCTTTCTTGAACTCGTCGGAGATTTTGAGCGCATCGGCGAGGTCCGTCATGTTCGAGTTGACGAAAACCGAGTCGGTGTCACCATAGATCACCTGAGAGATCGTTTTAGCAAAGATTCAAAATGTGATTAGAGGCTTACATCAAGTTGCAGACTCTCAGCCAATTCTCTTGTGTGCGTAAGAATCTCACGACCTTTGAAAGTAGTCAAAGATGCGAGCTGACGAGCATAGAATCGGGAGTTGGTGAAACCAAGACACCCGTACATGCTGTTGGCCGTGAGCTTGAGCGCCTGCTGCTTGATATCGTACTACAAGAAGGTCAGAATGTTCAAAACAGTTGGCTGATTCATACCTGAAGAAACTGGGCCGGCGTCGTGGCCTTGTCCTTCATCAAAGACTTGACTTGTTGTCGACGCTTGACAAGAGTTGCAATGAGACGGGGAAGGACTCCTTGGGGAACACTGGAAGCCGGTGGTTCAGGTTGAACTTCCTCGCCATTCTGAAACCAGCTTGAGTACAAAGCGAAGTGAATGAAACACCAAACTCACATCGTCGTACTGTTCTTCCACTTTCTCTACTGTCGTAAAGTCAATATTGTACTCTTGAATGATACTAGGATACAAAGAGTTGAAGTCCATGACGAGGATGAACTTGTCCCACAGCCCACGCTTTGGCTCGAAGACAAGCCCACCTTTGAACTTGTCTCTTCGGCCCTTTGTTGCCTTCTGGTCGTCCTTCTGGGCCTCGGGATCGTCCTCAACGGGCTCAGCTTTCACGGCATACTTCTTACCCCAAGCCTTGTCTGGACAAATGTACTTGAGGCGGTGGAACTCGTGAAGCAAGATGTATTCGTTTCGTTCAGCGCGACCGCCATTGAGAGTCTTGTTCCTGTAGAAAAAGGTTCAGACGATAGAGTGACCAGATGAGCGTCCTACCAAGAGTTTCCGGCGAGATTGGTCAATTGTTTGGTCAGAGGGAGGATTTGGACCTTGGCAGCGATTCCCATCTGGAAGTGCGAATCTGCATCGCAATGCTTCAGGAAGACCAGCATCTTGGTAGGATTGCTGAGACTGCCGTCAAGGTATCCTGCAACATCATCGGGATCTATATCCTCTCTATCGCAGCCCAAATGAGATTTACACATCTCGCTGAGCGACCAGGTCGTGGAAGAGATCATGCTCTGTTATGTCAATGAGCTTCAGTCGCGAAAACGAAATGAAAACCACCTTTGCACCATCACTAGCGAGATCACACAACATTCGTCCATTAAGGAATCTGAGGTTCGAGCCTTGTCTTCCAATGCCCGGCCATTTCGACCTTCTGAACCTGCCAAGTCGCGACCAGTGATCTGCTTTGAGCTCCCGCATACGATGAAGCAGAATGTCGAGAGAGACCCCGAGGAAATCGTGTCCGACGATAACATCAGGATCCGCCTTGTAGATAGTAACTTTCAGAGAATAATGAGCCAGATAATGCATAAATATTAGAAGCTTACCCAGCAAGTTGTTCAGAAGCATCCGCTCATTCGCCATAGGAGAGATTCCTTTGTTCTTCTCTTGCGCCTTCCTCTCGAAGTCCTTTGGGAAACGATCGAGAGGTCTGACGAACGTGTGGACAGTACACGGTATCTTCTCGGGAGGTGTCGGGTCGTCGATATTCACTGCAATAGAGTGAGACGAGCTTTGCTCAAAAAAAGAATGACTGACTGTTATGGTAGATTCTAGCGGTACAGCAGACGACTTCCTGCTTGTTCTCCCGATGATTAACGATTGTACGGACGGCAAGGCTCAAAACTGTAAGAGGTGGCATGTCCTTGGGAGCTGTTGTTTCTGGGATTGGGTTGAGATCTTTCGGGTCAGACACTGTTGCTTCGACTTTGCACCAGGAGATCTGAGAGCAACTAGTTAGTTTGCAATTAGATACTGGAATATAAACTCACTCCTTTGTGATCTATCACTGGATTCTTGATCTCCAGCCAGCAGGGGCCCATAATCTTGCGCTTCAGGACCAGCAGCTCGAATGCACTGGTATTCGAACCGAAAATTCTGGCAATGTTTGGACTGTGGGCCGTGCTTGGAACCGCAGGCTCTGGATTCAATCAGCCTTTAGTAGAATTCTGCGAATCCTTTGCGATAGACTTACCATTGAAACCATAAACCACTTTCAACCATTGCGACTCGCCGCGGGGAACATTCTCTTCACCGAAAGCGTAGTTTCTCTCTACAAACTTTCCCTTGAAGGCCTTGACGCCAGCTTTTCTTCGGATTCGATCAAAGTCCGCGTATACGTCGGCGGGGACGGGGACCTCGTCTGTCTCGTGAGCTTTTCCATCTTCGTCGTATTCAACGCGTTTTTCACGCGAAAGAACGAAGACGTTTCGCTCCAAGTTTTCGACTGTTACGCAGCAGGAGACCCAGATGCCGGAAACCTTGTCTTTGAGCTTTCCGACAAAGTAAAGATGACCTTCATGCTCCAGGTAGTCGAGCCAGAAGAACCGCAATGAACCGTCAGGCTCAAGGGCGGAAATATTGCTGGTGTTAAGGGATGCTGATTTGGAAGACTCGAGCGGCCCAAAGCTCTCACTATCAGCTGCTCCTAGGTTGTCGTAGACATGTAACCAAGATGGCAAAGCGTCCGGATCCTCTTTCTTGACTGCGACTTTTGGGACTGTCGGCTTAACATCGACCTCGATGTCATCAAAGTCGTCAAAGCCATCGAGCTGCATGTCAACATCGTCGGAGGAATTGTGGAAATCCATCTGAGAGAAACGCTCTGCGGCTGGTGTAACAGCTACAGTGCTCGTCTTGGCTCTCTTCTTCGGACTGACGACGAGATCATCACTGTCCGGTACGTCGAGGTAGTCGGATATGGCACCGTCTGAAGATGGGTCGCTAGCAGCACCAGTTCTGTATAGCGGTCGAATTGAGGAAGAGCTGTCGTAGTGAGAAGAGGGTTTCCTTTTACGCGACTTTATGATGGGTTCAGGTTGATGGTCGAGGTCGTTGAGCAGGCTGTCCATAAAGTCTTGTTCATTTTCAGCGCTGATTACTGGCCGATAATCGTTGATGGATTGGACAGGCGGAGGTGGAGGCTTCTGCTTTGGTTTACTTTCAGCCTTTTTTCCCTTTTTTTTTTTGGCTAAGGGAATTGAGACACGAGTTGAGAGAGTCAAAAAATCACGCACATTTAGACTTGTTATCGTCAGACTCATCGTCGGAGGCATCTTGGTCATTACCCCAGTCATCCATTCCGTCGTCCATGTACCCGTCAACGCCATCATCCTCGACAAAATCGTCTCTCTGAAGCCTGCCACTGACAATGCGCTCGTATTTCTCTTCGCTGACCTCATCGTAGATCTTTGTATCCTCTTCCTGCAGCAATATGGGTGAATCTAGGATTCGACGCGAAATCGACGCGTCTTACCTTCCAAGAGCGTGACCCACCCTCTCGGACACGCTTGAGCTCTGCGAGGGCTTCTAATTTCGACTTTTTGGTTCCTCTTGAGCGGTCTCCCATGGCCAAGTGGATGCGGAAGGAGCGAGTTTACGCGTCATGTGACACGGACGCTGTCTTGAACAAATTTCCGACAGACCCATTACTTCATCTCTCATCTCTCCCTGCTTTTCAGCCTTCTCACAGAGTATGTACGAAACCACACCCAAAAGATCTTGGATTTCCCGAGCCCACAGGAGATGGACCAAGGCTTGCTTTGAACCTTCTCGACGTAAGTAAAGCGGTTTCTACGCCGACAGCCTGTGACAGACCAAAATCTAGATTTTATATCCTCGGAGTCTGACGAAGCCAAGTGCTAAGATTTATATAAAGGCTCAAAAAAACCGTTATCTTTCCGGGCCCCAGATCTCTCCCGTTCCATCTCAATGCCGGTGCCAACTGCAAAAACTGCATACCAGGCGCTAATGGGACGCGTTCAAAGTCGACGCAAAGACCCTGAATCGCATTTCGAATCACATTTTGATCTTCACTCCTTTCCTCAGATTCAGAATCGTCCTTCAAGGTCGCGGCTGCTCTCTCTGGAGAGCTTCATGTCTTTTGGGATGGGCTCAGACTGTAACGGGACCACCATGGCTACGATTATGTGCGGCAATCATTCGATAAAACAAAGGAATTGTGTGAGGCCTGGTGTATTCGCATGCTCTCGGGTCAGTTGTGCTCCCTATCTCAACTCAGACACAGTCCTAATTCTTCATAGTGTTTTCTCGTTCAGGTATTACTGAAAATGATCCACGACGCGTCGTTGACTTTTTCCCTTTCTATCAGTATTGCTCGCAGAGATGTCAAAAGCAACATCGGCAAGCGCACCGTTCGATTTGCTTTCACCCATATCTCTCAGAGGCTTGGCAACCTTCATGGGTGACCGCGTCCCGAAGGCCCGCCTTCCTTGCAAAAAATCCGGACGAAAATAATTGTCTATGGGGTGATGTACCAGCTATCGACTGTCTCCTGGTTTCCAACAATGAAGGCTCACAGGCTCGAGACATGGACTTGAACATTTGCTTCATTGGTGCGAATTCCTCTCTTGCTCTGCTCTATCGCTTATAGATGGTCTCTTCTAGTTTCGGCAGACATCAATAGCCTAGTGTCAACTGTCAACGGTCTACCAAAGGACTACTCTGGACGATGCAAAATCTTATTGAATGATGTCGACTCAATTGCAGTGAATCGTAATCTCATGATTCTCTTTGCTCTTCTTCGTCCAGGCCCTTCCCTGGATGAAGCGGCAGAACTTGCAACCCATTTGATGTACTCTGCTGCCTTACCTGCAGCTACTGCAACTTATTGGGAAGAATGTACATCGATCTACAGGAACATAGAAGACGGGGACATGTCTTTTCGCGCTTCTTTGGCTATTCGCGGTGGTGTCAAGCTGCATTCTATGCAGACGACTATGGGCGTCAGGCACCCATTAGAGATGTTTCAATCAACGTATAGCCTACGTTCAGCTCTCAAAAGTATGCGAGACGTGACGTTGGACCCGGCTGCCCTCGATAACCAGGATCTCTTTCTCTCAAAACTCAAACCAGTACATCGACTTGCTTTCAAAAAGCTTCAAGAGACGGGCATCCTTGTGCCTTTTTCCTCGAACACGACCAATTTCACCCAGCCGAACCGGTGAGCATTGAAAATTTCATTTGGCGTCGTCTGGCTCATTGTTTTCAGTCTACTGTTCACCGCTAGCGGTCACTGGATGCCTTCAAATGATGCAAATCCATTGCGTGGATGGGATGCAACTGAAGTCCAGAATTCAGGCCGAAGACGTGGTGTCGATTCTGCAGACATCTTTGGTTGTCTCTTCTTTCACGTCAAGGACCAGTTGCGCGAGTTTGCCAGACGCGTCAAAGATATGGACATCATAATTCACCTCACTCAATTCGATCCCCGCATTCTATCGAAAGGAATTTCATCTGGGGTTGTTCCAGCATTCGAAGGAGTTTTGTTCGACAGAGTCGAAGCATCGAACCTGATGGATTATGTTGGTGTTCAAGAATGCCTGAGCGAATGGGCTCCGCTTCTGAATACACGTAACAGATACTCTTGGTCAGGAATTGTTCCCGTCGTCTCGTTAACGAAACTGATCTTTTCCATCCAGTATCCTCATGCATTCAAGATACTGGCATGTAAACCACCCAAATGCCACGGCACAGTCGAATCCGAGAGTCATGGATGCTTTAATGAAGAAGTGTCATCATATCCCAGGATTGGTGAATGTTGTCACTGCTTTGCGACGAAAACAGGCTCATGCTTCAACAGCTAAAACGCATATTTGCTCAAGGGGCCCAATCTCCTGCTCTTTTTCGGCTTGTCGAGTCTTTGGATGCGTTTTACGACCACGAAGAAGCATTTCAGTTTCTTTGCATTCAAGATGCCGACGAATCCGCGGCTTCATGCGGGCTTGTGTTACGAAAATTGCACCACATATATCCCAAGGTATCTATCTTTTGCCAATAGGTTTCATATTCCGATTGGTCTGCAGCGATTTGGGATTCCGCTCGATGCCCCAGACACGACGAGGCTCCCAGACCTCACAAAGAATGAATTTTATGACCTTTGTGAGTGGCAATGTCGTCGAAAACAATCTCATTTTGATGCAAAAGCTGCAGTTACGCTTGGAGGAGCTGAGTTCCAGTTGCGCGCACGATTTTTGGAGTTTGAGGTTGCCCGCTAATGAAATAGACATGTATTTTGACGTCCTCTCCGCACTTGATCTCAGAATATAAACTTGACGATTCAAGTGAAATTATTCACATCCAGGTCAAAAAGAAGAATTTCCTTCGTTGGCTCCAAAATACTGCTATGTGGCGCGGTATGGAGGTATGTATGGATTGAGAAGCAACCGTCGGTGTCGAGTAGACCTGAAATAAAGTGAACAAAGCCCAAGGGTTATCATACAAGCGATTCACCTCGTTGAAAGGCTTTCATCGGGCTGTGATCATGGTTGGTGAAGTCGTCAAGGATGAGCAAGAATCAAGCTCACCACGACGACAGGCTTTTCGAAAACCAAGGCCAGTGCCGGTGACGCCACGGCAGCCTTAGGCTTAGAGATTTGTTAGATATCCAGTGCAATATGAGACGCTCCGAATCTACCTGAAGCTGGGCGAACGATGAGATCAGACCTCGAAACAAAGACGAGATACTCACTGGAACAAATGGCAACGACAAGGCGGAACCAAAGAGACAAAATAGGAACAAGTTCGCTCTCAGTTGCATGGCTCAATCGGAGAGAAGGAAGGGATTCGCGGGGGAAAAAAAGCCTGTTGGAGGCGGAAGGGAAAGGAGGAACAATGGAAGGGCTGATGAACTGACGAAAGCATACGTGGGGTCTGAGAATCATTGAATAACGAAGGCTAAAAATAATTTGACGGGGCAAATATGGCTCATGATTAGCTGCCGAAAACAGTTCACGACACCAAGTCTTCAAGCCAGCTTTGATTCTTGGAAGGAATTCAATGGTTTGGTCTACAAAGTGAGAACAGGTACTGAAGTCGAGTCATCAATCAATAATCTTGACCATCGATTTCTATTTGGCCGCCGAAACCGCTGTGAGGTCTCTAGGAATTGTAAAGAAATTGCCAAAAAGTGCATTGGCAACCTCGACGGAAAGCGTTGCAGTGGCCACACTTTCAGCGACTTGAGTACCACTACCAGAGCTCTGCGAACCGATGATCAATATGAAAGAATCTAGAATAAAGTACCCACTAGTGAAATGATCACAGTGTCTGAGGAAACTGTCTTGGAGGATTTCTGGTTGCCCGACTTGGCTTTCGCATTCTTTTTCGCAGCCATGATTTCTGCGGCGATATCATTGGCGTTGACTTGACTGGCGGAAGGACCTTTAGCTTTGGAGGCTTGTGTAGCTTTGGCGGCCGAGGCTTGTGAAGTTTTAGCTGCTGCTGCTTTGCTCGTCGCCTTCGCAGTGTCCTTTGTAACAGTCTGATCATAGGTCAGCGACAAACTTGAAATGTGTGGAGTGAAACGCACAACTGTTACCGTTGCAGTCACCGTAGCGGCAGCAGCAACTTTGGTCACAGCAGCCTTGGCAGTAGGAGAGATAGCGGCGGACAAAGTTGCGCTAGCAGCAGCTGCAACCTTGCCTCTGTTCTTCTGAACACTGAAAAATCTTCTGGTATATTTAGCTTAATGACTCACCGAGCCATTTCCAACCAACGCTGCCTTGGCTGCCTTGCCCGATTTGTGACGAATCTGGGACGATATCAAGTAAACTTTAGCCTGAGAAAAGTCAAACAGCGTACCAGAAGGTCGACAGGTGCAGCCAGAGCACTGGAAATCATGCAGGCCACCAGAGACAATACGGTGAATTGAAACAGCATGATTTCGCCAAAAAAAAGACAGAAGATTTCTCGAGGATCTGTCAAGGAAATGCAAGTGGTGCTCTGCACTCGGAGAGACGGCACTGGGCCGAAATCTGGTAGAGAAAGTGAGGAAGAAAATACAAAGAAAGAACAGGAAGCCGGAACTGAACAAACAGTTGTGGAGAATTCTGTCTCCATCGCACTATATTCAGCTTTTGTAGTCTGGCCAGCTCTCGCCCGCTCGACGACGACGATCAAAATGAAATCACTGTAGTCCGCGTTATCGTGCGAGACGTTTGGATACGGGGATATTCTGGGATATTATAGTGCTGGTGGCGCAAATCAGAATCGATCTCGTCACGTGGAAATGAAATACCTGGTTACCATGTTGACGGTTTAATTGTAACCGGACTCTTTTTCAGAGGACCAGCTGCAGATTACGCAGATTGCCATTGCCAAGGAAAATGAATGAGCCACTGAGAGAGATGTCCCTCACAGTTTATGGGACTTCAGCGGTTTGAATCATCCTCGCCGCAAATCAGGACAATTTTGGCCCGCCGCATCCAGAAATCCAGAAGCAAAAATAGAAGTGCAAAAATAGAGGTTCTAAATTGTCTGCGCCACCGAAAGGGTTAGCGTGACAAGTCGTCACGCAAAGTCACTTTCGCAGTGACCGTTCGCGAAAAAATACATCCTCCCATTGTAATACTTGCACAAACGAGTGTTGTAATAGATAGTAGCAACTGTGCTCGCTTTCCTGGACAAACCTTATGGTGCTGCGAGCACAATAGGCTGCAGTTTGGTGAAATTGGGTGTCCCGAGACCGGTGACCTGTAGAATTATCAGAAAACAGTGCGTATGAGACGAATTGAAGCAAGTACGGGATCCCATCCGCTTCCAGCGGTAAAACCCTCAAATCAAAGCATTAGTTTCACAGTTAAATACACTCTTCAGAGACATACCGTAGTCCCGCAGCCCGGATTACTGCCACTGGTGATATCGTTAAATCCACCCGGATTGGCATAGATGAGGGGGTTCAGGAAGCCGAGCGAGCTCTTCCCGTTAGCTAGACGATAGTCGTTCAGGAGCGCAATGATTCCGGCAACAGTCGGCGAGCTTGCAGAAGTTCCGCCCACAGACCCAACACTTCCACCGATGACGACCTGGAAACCGTTTCCTTGAGCAGAAACATCAGGGTAAGCGCGACCCGTTGCACTGCCGATTGTTAGAGAGCGATGATAGGTTGAATAATAGGCTTACTTGAACAATCCAGCGAATTTGCCGTTGAGTCCAGTCACGAATTTCGAGACTGCAGCAGACTGATATGAAGGAGTGGTAAACAGACGCGAAAATCCACCACCAGAGAAGGAAACTGCGACCTAATCAGGAGTTAGCATACAGTGACATCAATTTTGGTCTGGCAAACCTCTGGATTGGTTCTGGTTGTTCCTCCAACAGCAGTTACGAATGGGCATGAAGCAGGGAAAGCGGGTTGGAAAAGAACTTTGTTTGTGCCATCGTTTGTCAGACAGTCGCCACCACCAACACCAAAGTCACCTGATGAGACATTAGCGTATTTCTTTTCTGCAAAGCTTTGACTGACCACTGGAGAACAATACACTGGATCCACGGGCGCCCAGTTGAGCAAACAAGTTGCAGACGGTGTTCGCATAGTCGCTGGGGACAGTTTGTTCATCATCACCTAGTTTTAATCGTCAGCGACTGGACTCTGTCTAGGAGAGACCAGTCCTCACCATAACTGGTTGTAAAAGTCTGAGGAATGCTACTGTTAGCAAGGATAGCATTAAGCCAATCGAGGTAAGGTTCATTTGTGTTGGAGGGAGTCTTCACGCAACGAAATTAGAACAAGAATGCGATTGAAGTTGCGTCAAAAGCTTACTTGGCTGTCCGGTTTGAAGGGAGGAGATCCACCAGTACTGTAGTAGGTATTTGGGGTTGGGAAAGATATTCCGATTGTATACTGAATATCCAAATTTGCTTCAACTCTAGTTGGAAGTTAGCCTCGCTTCGTGACGGTTATCGTGAATAAATTACCCTGGATCAGACTGGTCATTGCCTCCGCCGTTCAGTTGAACCTATCGACGATGTCAGGGGGAGCGAAACGAGATACAATTTGCTCGTAATACCAGAGTGAACTTGACACCAGCAGCATCAGTCCTGAATCTAGTTTGAAAATTAGCCCTTGAGCAGAATCAAAGTAGTAAGAGACATACCGTGAGACGAACGTCTGTCTCGAAATGTAAGGCAATGGACGGAAATGAGGCGGAGAAAAGACATACCGCAAGATCGGCAACGTTGGCAAATTCTGATGAAAAATGAATGGAGATTCAATTGAGCTGAAATGGTTGTTACCATCGAGATACCCTGCAACACCCAATTTGTTTGTTGCAGCCTGGGTCGGGACATAGTTGGCGGTGTTGTAGAGAGTTCGAAGGCAAGCTGGCGTAATGACAGTGTTGCACGAGGTGGGAGGAACAGCGTCAGTTATTGGCGAAATTCCGGCTGCGGTGACATCTTCATCAATGGCAGGAATTTCTGGTTGCAGGAAGCTGGTTGCGCGCATAGACCTCATGGTACCAAAATAGGTAGTCGGGGTGATAACATCAATATGCGAAAGCAATTCCTTGGGAATGGAATAGCTGAGAGTCCGAACGACGTAATCTGAGCTCTTCTCGTGGTGATAAACCTTGTATTTCGTGGCCAGCATGCGCTCTGCTTGAGCAACTGTGACTGGGATCAATAGCCATGAACCAGCGCCTTCTCGAACGACCTCTCCAACATTGAGGCCATGATGAGTGAGCCAGGACTCTACCGATTCGACGGTCTCTGGATGCGGGGCGATAAGAGTGTCAACTTCTTCCTTGCTCAAGTGTTGGCCATATCTGAAACAGAAACATCAACGTCTGTTCATTGTAATCAACTCGACATAACTCACCGAGAGCCGCTGGGGTCGCTGACTTCATAGAGATGCCTGATTAGCTCGTCGCCTTGGCTTTGCTTTAAACCAATTCGCATGTTAATAACATGGTCTGCTGGTGCATCTGAGTGAACTTTCCATCCACGAGGGGGTTCCAGCCAGGAATGTTTTACTGTAGTGTCGTCCCAACGTCTGACGAGAGGTGTAGCCTCAGATAGTTGGAGAAGACCCAGAACCAAAGCGGAGGACCAAAGCATTGTTGGAGACAAGGCTTGGGGAAAGACAATGAGTTGGAAGCATCTTTTATATCTGTGGAGACAGAAGCATAGAATTATATCACACGGATATTTCCAACCGAACAATTCAACAGAATCGAATTGAACGGCTTCGAGGCTTCACATGGTAGATAGAAGTAGATAGGCCTTGTCCTTGTGGAAGCGTCTTATGTCTCGGTCAACTGTATATTCGTAGCACATGGTTAACATCAGACAAGGCGGAGTGATCAAGTGTCGATGAGAAACTCGCATACTATACATATCACTGATGGTCGTTGTCGATTTGTCGCAAGGATATCAGCTCTTGGCGTTGAGAAAGCAGTGAAATCCGGCTATGCAGAGATTTGTTCCAGCCACAGCAGCGCCTGGAAGTAGTATGGAAGTTGGAACAAAGAGCACGTGGCCGAAACAATTTTGACTTTGTCCGTTCTCATGTCGAACTGCAACTTACCAGATTTCGACATTCACGCCCAGGCTATCGTGCAACCTCGTCAACATATAATACTGGGGTTTGAGAGTTCAAGCAAAGTCTAGCTTCTCTCGGACCTTCGCTGTTTACACTTGGAAACTAGTAAGTACTCGAACGACGAATTCTCGGGATCATTCAGCTGTGTTCAGATGCCAAAAATTCACCCGGATACCGCCCTAGTAGAAGTTGAACCGGAAAAGGGATACCCGCTGATCCACGACGCTCACTCGGTGAACATCGAGTCAATGGTCGAGTTTCCAACCGCATGGCCAGTGTCGAAAGCTCACGATTCGCAATAGTTCGCAATTCCAATCTACCCTTCACGAATCCCCGCTTAGAATAATATCTGACTCAGTGAATCGACGATTCCATCGAAACTTCTACAATGGCCGCCGTCCTACCTTCTCCGAAAATACAACACCGAACCTGGTCGGATGTCCCTCGGAACTGGTTCAATATTCATTCTTGAAAGAACAACAACATCAAGCCCCGGGGATCACCTTAGCACGACTTTATCAGCATGGACTTTGACTCACCTCGATTCAAGATGCTCGGAAAACCATTACCAGCGCGAGTCGCGTCCGGCACATATCGTAGTCACTTCAAGTTCAAAGCTGTCTGGACCAATAAAATCTTGCCACGTCATTCGAGACTGGAGAATAAGATAATATTGCGTGAGCTCAATCCAAATAATGTAAACGGAAACCAAAGATAGCGACCTGGGTCAACGAGTTAATCGACGAGGAACAAACGACACAAATTGTACTTACCGATTACTCGGTAGAATTGGGTGGTTCATCGTCGCTCGCCGATTCTTCCTTTTTAACACCAGCCGCCTTCTCGAGGAGTATTGACCCCTTGCTTCCAACCTCAGCACCTCATTCAAGTACTGAGCAAGCTCCGTATTGTTGGGCTCGTAGCTCAACCCTAGGTTCAACGCATCTGCTGCGTCAGAGTACTTTCCCAGCCCAACCAAAGCCTTGGCTTTTCGGAATGACCCTTTGGCCAGTTTCGTCGAAGAGCAATGACGTTTTCAGCATCGGCGAGAGCAGAAATGCAGTCTTTGAGACCAAGATATGCTGCTGATCTGTTGGAAATGACTGCAGAGACTTCTTCGCGAGTGACTTGTGCCAGGGATACTGGCATCGATACTGGTGGTCTTGGGGTTCACAGGCAGCTGGCGCCCAGCGGTGCTGATGGCGTATCCATCGAATAGAACACCGTTGACGACATCAGCATGACCCATCACCGGCTGGCTATATTTCGCAGAATCGTAGAGCTCTGCAGCAGAGACAGTCGAGTGATGTAAACCCTGGAGCTGAGCGGCGGAAACAGCATTCACGATAGCTTTAGGGATTTCTGCATCCCAATTGTCGTCGAACCCTTCCTTGATCCTGTCCCACTGCTCTTGGTTGAAGTCGAGAATGAGTTGCAGCCTGGCTCTCGCAGTAGCCCTGAATACCTCTTCCCTGGCTCGTGACATCTGAATCTTCCTCTTCTCCGGGCTCAGCGGTTCCAGGCTCTTGATGATGAACTGTACTTATTCGGGCCAGAGCCTGGTCTCGACGATTCAAAATCCAGACACTCGTGACTTCTTCTCCATCCTTGATGACCGAGATAATCAAATCAAAGCAATGTCGGCAGGCCTGAATATCTGGCAGCACCGTACGCACATGGGTGGGCGCGATTCGACATACACCGCAAAATGCTGATCTTGAGCGCTGACTGGCTGAACGGAGAGTCGGAGCTGTATTGTCGTCTGCATCGGGATCGTCGTCTTCTGCCAAGGACAATTTTACAGCTCGAGCTCGACGTTTTATGAAATAGGCGCTGTTCAATGTTCCTTTTTTGACTTGCACGGCGACGCCGTCCAAGCAGAGCTAGCAGCAAACTACACCCAGCAGACGACGTCAGCATCATCTTCGTCTTCATCCGAGTTGAGAGGGAGAGGGTGAAGATATAATGGATAGAATGATTGATGCATTATCGGTCGGATTCGTGCGAGTAGGGGATCAAGGTCGTCAAAGAGTTGATAAGCATTGTTGCACTGAGATGAGCTTTGGAATATTCAAGTCGATCACTCACAACTTGGCGATGAGAATCACAGTCTTACGACTCATCCCAGCCGTAAATTCTCCGTCCATCGAGTGGATCAATCTCATCAGGAATTCTCGCTCGTCCCCCTTAACGTTGGTGATGGTAATGACCTAGAAGACATTAACTCAAACCTTCAGAATACTATCCGAGAGCTCATCTTTCCAGTGATCCCTTCCACCGGTGACCCTCTCCTTGCAGTAATCGGGCGAGCGGAGAGGACATGATACCGGTTCCCTGGACCTGCAAAAGCCAAGCCAGTGTGCCGATCGTCGTGCCGCCTTCGAGAGCTTACAGAGACGATGTGAATGGAGGAAAGATAGAGGATATCCCAAACGTACCTTTGCAAACCTTTTCCGACTCTCGTTGACGTGATAAGTATATCATAGTCGTTGGCCTGGTCATACTCATTTTGCTCGTCGGATTGGACAAGGATACCATTGGCACTTCCGATGAACACAGCCAAAATCCTTTCTCTCTCTCTGGTCAGATTAAGAGTGTGACTGATCAGGATACGTCTCGATTCCCAAATGTCTTGCGCTGCTTCTGGTGGTATATGGGGATTACTAACTCGGTATATATGATGGAGTCGGCCTGGAATATGTTCCTTGCAGAACAAGACGTGGAACAACGACATGGACGAAACGGTGTATACATTCAGCGCGCAGCGGCGCAGGATCTAGCTTAGCCTGATTGCGAGCAAAGCGGTGGAGGACAGCGCAAAGCGTCACGCGAACGTCACATCACGTCAATGCCGAGACAGTAAGATATGCCGCGTGCAAATACGCCGAACGTCACGTGTCACAACATTCTGGCGATTGCGCAGCCTGTATCTCTGGCCACAATGGCTTTATGCAAAATCCCCTCTGGGGCATTCTATATAAAAATCATTGCTATCATTTTATCCAAAAAAACTGAAAGAAATATCATTATTGACTGAGGAGATAGCTTTTTGCTCCCAAATCAGCTTGACCAGCGGCGAAAGCATTTCCTCCTTCAATTTTGAAGGTATGCAGAATCTGTACTGGGGCTTCTTGGAAAATGGTCTTTACTACAATTCTCTAGCACATATTTTTGATACCACCAAAATTCAACAAGGAGATGGATTTCTCCTGAAGGTATTATCATGTGATGTTCGGCATATTTGCACGCGGCATATCTTAGAAACTTGAAAGGTTCATTCGAAAAATGGTGATCCAGTTGGCTGAGACAAATCGTGCAGATACTGAGATGAAGATCAGAAGGTCGCTGACTGCTACTCACTGAAAAATTTCTCATCGCCATCACGCGTCACGCTGGTCACAGGCGCCAACTTGTCAGCCGCTCATCCTTTTTTGCCATCTGGATCGCTAAGAAAAAGGGTATTGAATAGCATTATTGCCGAAAATGTGTTACATTAGTGACTATTCCCAGCCCTCAAGGTGCTGCGAGCACAATAGGCTGCAGTTTGGTGAAATCGAGTGTCCCGAGACCGGTGACCTGTAGAATTGTCAGAAAACAGTGCGTACAAGACGAATTGAAAAAGTACGGGATCCCATCCAGACCCAGCTGAGAATCCGTTCGTACCGCAGCCCGGATTACTGCCACTGGTGATATCATTAAATCCATCCGGATTGGCATATATGAGAGGGTTCAGGAAGCCGAGCGAGCTCTTGCCATTGGCCAGACGATAGTCATTCAGGAGCGCGATAATTCCGGCAACAGTAGGCGAGCTTGCAGAAGTTCCGCCGACAGACCCAACCCTTCCACCGATGACGACCTGGAAACCATTTCCTTGAGCAGAAACATCAGGGTAAGCGCGACCCGTTGCGCTGCCGATTGTTAGTAGAGAGCGACGATAGGTCGAATAACAGGCTTACTTGAACAATCCAGCGAATTCGCCGTTGAGTCCAGTCACGAAGCTTGAGACTGCAGCTGACTGATATGAAGGAGTGGTAAACAGACGCGAAAATCCACCACCAGAGAAGGAAACTGCAACCTGATCAGGAGTTAGCATACAGTGACGTCGAGTTTGGTCTGGCGAACCTCTGGATTGGTTCTGGTTGTTCCTCCAACAGCAGTTACGAATGGGCATGAAGCAGGGAAAGCGGGTTGGAAGAGAACTTGGTTTGTGCCATCGTTTGTCAGGCAGTCGCCGCCACCAACACCAAAATCACCTGATGAGACATTAGCTTGTTTCTTTTCTGCAAAGCTTTGACCGACCACTGGAAAACAATACACTGGATCCACGGGCGCCCAGTTGAGCAAACAAGTTGCAGACCGTGGTCGCATAGTCGCTGGGGACAGTTTGTTCGTCATCACCTAGTTTTAATCATCAGCGACTGGACTCTGTCTATGACAGACTAGTCCTCACCATAACTGGTAGTAAAAGTCTGAGGAATGCTACTGTTAGCAAGGATAGCATTAAGCCAATCGAGGTAAGGTTCATTTGTGTTGGAGGGAGTCTTCACGCGACGAAATTAGAACAAGAATGCGATCGAAGTTGCGTCACAAGCTTACTTGGCTGTCCGGATTGAAGGGAGGAGATCCACCAGTACTGTAGTAGGTGTTTGGGGTTGGGAAAGATATTCCGATTGTATACTGAATATCCAAATTTGCTTCAACTCTGGTTGGAAGTTAGCCTCGCCTCTCTGACGGTTATCGTGAATAAATTACCCTGGATCAGACTGGTCATTGCCTCCGCCGTTCAGTTGAACCTATCGACGATGTTAAAGAGAGCGAAACGAGATACAATTTGCTCGTAATACCAGAGTGAAGTTGACACCAGCAGCATCAGTCCTGAATCTAGTTTGAAAATTAGCCCTTGAGCAGAATCAAAGTAGTAAGAGACATACCGCGAGACGAATGTCTGTCTCGAAATGTAAGGCAATGGACGGAAATGAGGCGGAGAAAAGACATACCGCAAGATCGGCAACGTTGGCAAATTCTGATGAAAAATGAATGGAGATTCAATTGAGCTGAAATGTTTTGTTACCATCGAGATACCCTGCAACACCCAATTTGTTTGTTGCAGCCTGGGTCGGGACATAGTTGGCGGTGTTGTAGAGAGTTCGAAGACAAGCTGGCGTAATGACAGTGTTGCACGAGGTGGGAGGAACAGCGTCAGTTATTGGCGAAATTCCGGCTGCGGTGACATCTTCGTCAATGGCAGGAATTTCTGGTTGCAGGAAGCTGGTTGCGCGCATAGACCTCATGGTACCAAAATAGGTAGTCGGGGTGATAACATCAATATGCGAAAGCAATTCCTTGGGAATGGAATAGCTGAGAGTCCGAACGACGTAATCTGAGCTCTTCTCGTGGTGATAAACCTTGTATTTCGTGGCCAGCATGCGCTCTGCCTGAGCAACTGTGACTGGGATCAATAGCCATGAACCAGCGCCTTCTCGGACGACCTCTCCAATATTGAGGCCATGATGAGTGAGCCAGGACTCTACCGATTCGACGGTCTCTGGATGTGGGGCGATAAGAGTGTCAACTTCTTCCTTGCTCAAGTGTTGGCCATATCTGAAACAGAAACATCAACGTCTGTTCATTGTAATCAACTCGACATAACTCACCGAGAGCCGCTGGGGTCGCTGACTTCATAGAGATGCCTGATTAGCTCGTCGCCTTGGCTTTGCTTTAAACCAATTCGCATGTTAATAACATGGTCTGCTGGTGCATCTGAGTGAACTTTCCATCCACGAGGGGGTTCCAGCCAGGAATGTTTTACTGTAGTGTCGTCCCAACGTCTGACGAGAGGTGTAGCCTCAGATAGCTGGAGAAGACCCAGAACCAAAGCGGAGGACCAAAGCATTGTTGGAGGCAAGGCTTTAGGAAAGACAATAAGCTGGAAGCATCTTTTATATCTGTGGAGACAGAAGCACAGAATTACATCACACGGATATTTCCAACGGAACAATTCAACAGAATCGAATTGAAAGGCTTCGAGGCTTCACATGGTAGACAGAAGTAGATAGGCCTTGTCCTTACGGAAGCGCGTTATGTGTATCCGGTAGCACATGGCTAACATCAGACGAGGCGGACTCGGAGTGTTCAAGTGTCGATGAGAAACTCGTATATTATTATACATATCACTGATGGTCGTTGTCGATTTGTCGCAAGGATATTAGCTCTTGGCGTTGAGAAAGCAGTGAAATAGAGTGAAATCCGGATGCAGAGATTTGTTCCAGCCACAGCAGCGCCTGGAAAGTAGTATGGAAGTTGGTCCTGGGTTACTTAAAACAAAGAGCACGCGGCCGAAACAAATTGTGACTTTGTCCCATCGAACTGTTGCAACTTGCCAGATTTTGACATTCAGGCTCAGGCTATCGTGCAACCTCGTCCAAAATATAATTGGGGTTTGAGAGTTCGAGCAAAGTCTAGCTTCTCTCGGACCTTTGCTGTCTACACTCGGAAACAAGTGCTCGAATTCTCGGGATCATTCAGCTGTGTTCAGATGCCAAAAATTCACCTGGATACCGCTGATCCACGACGCTCACTCGGTGAACATCGAGTCAATGGTCGAGTTTCCAACCGCATGGCCAGTGTCGAAAGCTCACGATTCGCAATAGTTCGCAATTCCAATCCACCCTTCACGAATCCCCGCTTAGAATAATATCTGACTCAGTGACTCGACGATTCCATCGAAACTTCTACAATGGCCGCCGTCCTACCTTCTCCGAAAATACAACACCGAACCTGGTCGGATGTCCTCGGAACTGGTTCAATATTCATTCTTGAAAGAACAACAACCTCAAGCCACGGGATCACCTTAGCACGACTTTATCAGCATGGACTTTGACTCACCTCGATTCAAGATGCTCGGAAAACCATTACCAGCGCGAGTCGCGTCCGGCACATATCGTAGTCACTTCAAGTTCAAAGCTGTCTGGACCAATAAAATCTTGCCACGTCACTTTCGAGACTGGAGAATAAGATAATATTGCGTGAGCTCAATCCAAATAATGTAAACGGAAACCAAAGATAGCGACCTGGGTCAACGAGTTAATCGACGAGGAATAAACGACACAAATTGTACTTACCGATTACTCGGCAGAATTGGGTGGTTCATCGTCGCTCGCCGATTCTTCCTTTTTAACACCAGCCGCCTTCTCGAGGAGTAATTGACTCCTTGCTTCCAACCTCAGCACCTCATTCAAGTACTGAGCAAGCTCCGTATTGTTGGGCTCGTAGCTCAACCCTAGGTTCAACGCATTCTGCTGCGTCAGAGTACTTTCCCAGCCCAACCAAAGCCTTGGCTTTTCGGAAATGACCCTTTGGCCAGTTTCGTCGAAGAGCAATGACGTTTTCAGCATCGGCGAGAGCAGAAATGCAGTCTTTGAGACCAAGATATGCTGCCGATCTGTTGGAAATGACTGCAGAGACTTCTTCGCGAGTGACTTGGTTGGCTTCCCAAGGAGGTCGTTGGACTGCTATGGACGCTGCCAACGTGTACTTTGCGACGGCTTGAGCATGCAGGTCCAGCTTGAAACATTGCTGAGAGAACGGAATCAGTACTATATGAAGACAATTCTATACGGACGTACATTTCCCTCATCCTTGGTCTTGGTGATGGTCTGACTGAGGCTTTTGGAAACCATTTGAGGCGGTGGTGGACAGAGAAGGTTTGTGTTTAGCTGAAGAATCCTACTAATACGGTTGAGCTGGAGGAAATCGACGTTGCAGGCTGTGCAGACTTCGAGCTTGTGCTCTGGGCACAGCACGACATGAGTTTCTGAGCCGTTGAAGACGAGAGGGACTGCTGAATACGAAGCATCAATGACGGCTTGTATCTTGGGGTCAGCTGCAAGCATAGCGCTCTGCGGCGTGTTAGGCGTCATGGGCGACTGTGGTGGGCCATGGGTATGCGTTGGACCGCCTGGGGTATGTGAATGCGACATTTGAGGCTTTTCGAAGTGGATGAGCTGGTTTGGTCACGTTACAAGACTGTGGGAATATTCTGTTTGTCCTAGCTTAAATGGTCACAGTCACAACGAAAAATTCCCCAGTTTCGCTCATCCCATAATGACAAATGCGATTGTAGACAGTTTTTGTGAGCCTTCGCCTTTCTACCGCATTTTATGCTGATCTCTCGACCTCTAGCTTCCCTTGACCTCAACAAAAGTGCCTATGTGCCACCTCATCTCAGAAATCAGCAGCTGGGCTGCTCCCCCCAGCAATAATGCCAGTGTAGGAAATAGCTGGCCTGCTCCTTCCGCCAAAGTGGTCGAAAACAAGCACGTCCAGCTTTTCAGCCCAGAGTCCTTTCGACGAGCTCGACGGGAGCTAATGGCTGGTCGGGTCCCACTTCTTCTCCCTCTCAGTGGAGCTCCCCTGCTCCGGCAGCCCGTGAATCTCACAGAGAGACCTTCGGATACGGAGTCTGGAGAGATGGAAAGCATATCGTCGGTGGACGGAACTTGCGAATCGAAAAGGAGCTCTTTGGCGACGCTGCTGATATCTCCAAGCAGCACACTGGAATCAATTTCGAACGATATGGACGACATTCCTGTCGAGGGCTACCGGCGCTGGCGTACCAGAGCCCATTCTTCAATTCACCAATCCACCTTTGGATCCCGTTTACTGGAAAATATCGGATACGCTCGTTATACGACCCCAACTCCAGTTCAAAAGTATAGTATCCCTATCGTCGCCGGCGGTCGAGACTTGATGGCTTGTGCCCAGGTATTTATTTATTTTTCTTTCAATTTTTTTCTGACTCTTTGTCTAGACTGGTTCCGGTAAAACAGGAGGTTTCTTGTTCCATCCTTTCCGCCTCATTTCGCCTCCGGTCCCGCTGCATCTCCTCCCGACCATGGCGGCTACTCTCGCACCCGTAAAGCTTACCCCACGGCGCTCATTCCTTGCCACCCACCCGTGAACTTGTTTCCCAGATTCACGATGAAGCCCGGAAATTTGCTTACCGCTCTTGGGTTCGACCCGCTGTCGTTTACGGTGGAGCTGACATCAATCAGCAGCTCAGGGCTATGGAGCGAGGCTGTGACCTTCTCAGCGCTACTCCGGGACGACTTGTTGATTTGATTGAGCGTGGACGTATCAGCTTGGCCAACATCAAGTACCTCGTGCTCGATGAAGCTGATCGCATGCTGGACATGGGTTTCGAGCCCCAGATTCGTCGTATTGTCCAGGGAGAAGATATGCCTGGTGTCCACGAGCGACAGACGCTCATGTTCAGCGCTACATTCCCCAGAGACATTCAAATCCTCGCCAAAGACTTTTTGAAAGATTATGTCTTCCTTTCCGTCGGTCGAGTCGGATCGACTTCCGAAAACATCACCCAAAAGATCGAATATGTCGAAGATGGCGATAAACGCAGTGTCCTTCTCGACATTCTCGCTTCCCAGACACCACCTCAGACAGTCAATGCCAATGGTTCGACCAATCCTTCTTTGACGCTGATCTTCGTCGAAACGAAGCGCTCTGCTGATTCTCTCAGTGACTTTTTGTACGGTCACAATCTTCCTGCGACTTCGATTCATGGAGATCGTACTCAAAGAGAGCGTGAAGCTGCTCTGAATACCTTCCGAACTGGTCGAACCCCCATCATGGTCGCCACAGCTGTGGCAGCTCGTGGTCTCGATATTCCCAATGTCACCCATGTGATCAATTACGATTTACCGACTGACATTGACGATTATGTCCATCGTATTGGTCGTACTGGACGAGCAGGAAACACTGGTATCAGCACTGCTTTCTTCAACCGAGGAAACAAGGGAATCGGTCGAGAGCTTCTCGAGCTCTTGAGAGAGGCAAACCAGGAGGTCCCTGGATTCCTCGAGTCAGTCGCTTCAGAAGGAGCCTTTGGAGGCGGCGGAGGTTTCGGAGGTCGAGGCCGTGGCCGAGGTGGTCGTGGCCGAGGCGGAGGCAACAGAGATTACCGTCAAGGCGGAGGAGGCGGCGGCGGCGGCGGCTATGGAAGCAGCGGCGGTGCCGGAGGCGGTT
>JARIHS010000154.1:0-81283 GCA_029320655.1 Mycena floridula | reverse complement strand
AAAGACGTGCGTGACAGCCTGTTGGATTTTCATTTAATCCTTATATTTCTACAGTGGAGTTACCAGGCCAGGATGGGCAGGATATGGCATCTTTGCCGAAATGACGAGCTGTCAGATGGAATTGTGCGTCTCTTTCACTCATGCGTCGCAAGACATTCTTAATGTTTCTCAGCAAATATCTAGCCCACATCACTGGAAAACAGGAATACTACTTTAAAGCTGAAGCCATAATGGACAAGATGTACATGGCCAACATCAGCGAGGGATTTGTGACCATGTGGGACGTGGACACCGCGGAACCAAGGAATCGTAAGTTATCATTCCGACTTTTAACCATTATCATCAATTCTCGTAGATCATTTCTCGGTTGGCGCGTCAGCTGATAGTGGATATGAATACTTCTTGAAACAGTGGCTCTTGAGTGGGCAATCCGAGCCCAAAACTCGGGATCTCTGTGAGTCTCCGGGTACTTGCAGACCGGGATGTGTTTTTATTGACTTTTTCAGACATTAGAGCTGCCAATGTAATCATCCAGAAGTTGCTATATCTGACACCTACCCGGAATCTGCTATACGTGACCGACACTCAAACCGGGATTCCTACTCACAACTTCGAGCATCTATCTTGCTTCCTTCCTGGTCTTCTGGCTCTGGGTGTGCATACGCTTGATCTTTCTCCAGAAGACGAAGAGCGACATCGATGGGCAGCACATGGCCTCGCATATTCTTGTTACATCGGATATGCTGACCAGCTCAGCGGGCTAGGGGGTGATGTCATGCAGATGAAGCATAATGTCGACCATACTCGCGATCTATGGGTCACGCATTTGGAACAGTGGAAAGCCGACGGACGACCTAGCAGTATTCCTCCTGGCGTCAAAGAGGTCGAACCAGAGCAGAGAGATTTTTACCGGGACTACTCTTTGGCAAGCAATGTCTACTTGCTACGGCCTGAGGTCGGAGTTTCATCTCTCGGTTTGCTCTATGTATTGATTCTCCTTCAGACTGTCGAAAGTATCTTTATTCTCTGGAAGACAACGGGTGATGTGAAATGGAGGAAGCGTGGATGGTGAGCTGCTTTCTTTCTTCGTCGCAGTGATTAACTTCGATACAGGGCCATCTTTGAGGCCATCGAGAAGCATGCCAAAACAGAGTTGGGATATGCCAGCGTCACTGATGTTCGCTTAGGCAATACCACGTTAATCAATGAGATGCCAAGGTGAGTCTCAAGCTACTGTCCATTCCAGCGTGGTGAATGACATTGACTATCTAGCTTCTTCCTGGCCGAAACGTGAGTTTCATTCTTTTTTGTGAGCAGCTCAAGTACTCAACCATTTTAAGATTGAAATACCTGTACCTTCTGTTCAACGACGAAGACATTATACCCTTGCACAAATTCGTCTTCAACACAGAAGCCCACCCCCTTCCTGTATTCAATTGGACACGATCTGAGCGACAAGCATATAATATTTCTCTCTAAGCAATCTTGTTCAATTTGTACTATATTGCATACAAGGAATTGACTTTGTAGCTGGCATTTAGTTTGATTTGAGATTGGGAATAGGTGCAAGTACAGGCAAGTAAAATTCGGAAAACTATGGCAAGGATTGTGTTTATTGCTAGAGTATGTAACAGCCAAAGAGAGTATTAACAGTGCCTCGAAAGGCGGCGGGCTGCTGTGAGTCGTGCGACTGCTGTAGGACAATTGAAGTGTCCAAGCTGATAGAAGGATCCTTGCACTGCAGTGGGATCATCAGGCTGAATATGCGTGGTGGAAAGCAATGCAAAGAAAACGTCTAGTTCCCTCCAAAGATCTTTCGCAGCCCAAAGGTTTTCTTTGAGCTGGAACTGCCCGAGGAGATGCTGGTAACTCTCTTTCGAGGAGTCTGAGCGGGACGAATGACCTGAGAAAAGGCCTCGTATGTCGTATAGTTGTCGCGGGGCGACTGGGAGATCATGAATAGGCCGAACGCGTTCGAGCCGGAAGGAGTAGAGAAGCTGGAGTAGTAAGACATCGTTTGGTTTTGAGATGTGGAGGTTTTGGTTTCGATGTCGAAGAGAAGTAGCTCTTTGGTGACGAAGCATACTGCTTAGCAGCTTTCTTATATACTTGACGGACCTATGGATTGGGCGAACAAGGATACGGCATAGGTTCCTTCTTGCAAATTATTTTTCCTTGTATGGTAAGTTTGCAACGCGTCCAACAGCTTCAAACAGGGATGGGTCGCCTAGGAGATCTGGTACCATAGATACGGCTGGATTGGCCGTTTTCAGGGAACTTGTGGTAGGACAATGCGGTGAGGGACAATGCAAAAAACATGAATAGGCAGCAGCCAAATAAGATTCAACATCGGAAGTTCGGGCCGCCGGTCCGGCGGTCAAAGCTCTGTTTTGCAGGCGAAATCTGTCTCTGATGTTACACCGTGTGCGCTATTGAATTCATTCGTCCAAATCAAACACTTCATCGTCATCGGGACGTGATGATGCTACTTTATACAAGGGCATTGCACCGGTGCTGGCCTTCCGTATCACGTCTGTCTAGGTCTTGGAAGCAATTTATCGGAAGCAGCGGCGGTACGTACTGCATTGAGAGAGTCTCAGCTCCAGGACAGCCGTCGAAAATGCGTCACTATTACCCAGCTCTTCAAACCCGGTCAATCTAAAGCTTGGTGAGATTTTTTGGTACTAAGACAGAAAAAAGTCAAACCTGTCTTTGGTAACACCATTAACGAAGCAGATCACGCATGGAAGGACCTGGATAGCCAGTTTCTCGACGAGCCATGGTATGTTTTCGACGAATACGCGAAGGAATCGGGTGTTGAAGTATTTGGGTGCAAGTTTCTGCAGAATATGGTCATAAATACGGCATTGGCGCGAAATAGACGACATACGGCCAGATGCTTGTCCATGATTTCGCATCTCTGAATTTTGTGTGAAAAAAGTGAACGACGCAGCGAGGTTCTTTGCTGCATGGCCGATGAGCTGTAGCTCGACTGGGAGAAACTTGACTAACGCTGTAATCTTGACAACTTCCTTCTCATCAATGACCTCTGTGTATCGTCCGTGCTCGTTTTCCTTCATTGCCTTGAGCTTTTCCATTCTGAGACCATCAGCCAGATCCGCAGATGAAACGACGAGCTCACTCTTGTCGAAATATCTCTAGTCCATGTTCCCTCATTGCAGCATTGCTGTCGTCCTCTATCTCTGCCTCGAGCTCGGCAAAAAGAGCTTCATCGTCGTCATCTTCATAATCTGGCTTGTTGGGTTCCACTATTCTAGCGGCCAAAGATGCGATTTTTGAGTCACTGTGTAGAGCTTCAGATGCGGTGAAGATGAAACCAAGGAGTATTACTGATCCATGGAGTGATCAAAGAGGTTGGCCGTGACCACCATCATGAAGCTCGTGAACAAGTACATCGACAAACATGGAGCGGTAAGATTTCTTTTTATTCTGTTCAGCTGCCTTTTATTTCAACTAGGGCCATGTTACTCTTCGGCCAGAGGACGACGAGGACATGTGGCATCTCTATAATTTGATCCAGGAGGGCGATACAATTAGAGCTCCGGCAATCCGTCGAATCCAAAAGGTCTCCTCAACTGGATCCAGCGAATCACAACGGGTTCGCTTGAATCTCACCATTCAGGTCTCCCGAGTCGAGTTTTCTTCCTCTGCTGCACCATCCGAGTCTTCGAACGATCCAAATTCCTCATCATCGGCCAATTCAACAACCACATCTCTCCATATATCTGGCCCAGTAGTCCTGGAGAATCAGCATGTACGGATGGGCGCCTATCACACCCTGGACATCGAAACTCAGCGCGATGTACGAATCGAAAAGGTCGATGGCTGGGATAGCGTCGCCATTGCTCGGATGGAAGAATCTATCGTACCAGGCAAGGTGCAGAAGTCGGTGCCGTCGTCTGCGGTGAAGGAACTGCTGCTTTTTGTCTACTTTCCGAGCATATGACACTAGTTACTCATCGAATAACAGTGCCAATACCACGGAAAGCCGCGTCTTCTGGAGCTTCTCAACACGAAAAAGGTCTCACCAAGTTCTATGGCCTTGTTTATGATGCTTTCATTCGACATATACCCTATGGAAATGTCGGGCTCAAGGCTATCGTCATCGCGAGTCCTGGATGGGTCAGAGATGCCTTGTACGACTTTATGATTGACCAGGCCGGACGGAGAGGAGATCGCAATCTCCAGAGAACACTCAAAGAGAAGGTCATCAAGGTCCATATCAGCAGCCCTCACGTACACAGCTTAGTGGAGGTTCTCAAGAGTCCCGAAGTGAGTGAGTCTTCCTTGCAATGGCGGAATATTTAACACTATTCTCTTAGATTAATTCCCAGCTGAAGGAGACCAAATTTGCCCGAGAGGGCGTCACTCTTGACAAGTAGGAAGATGTAACTGCTGCAGACTTTCCCTAATCGACTACAAGATTCTTCAAGATGCTGGGTACTGACGAGATGCGAGCCTGGTACGGTCCAGAGCATATTGCACTAGCTGCAGATCGTGGGGCGATCGGCACCCTTCTCATATCTGACGAACTTTTCCGGTATGTACTTCTTTGATGCTTCGGTCAACTTTCTAATGTTTAACAGTGCGAGCAACCCGGAAACACGGAAGAAATATGTTCTACTGGTCGAGGCCGTGCAAAACAAAGGAGCCGAGGTTGTCATATTCTCTAGCATGCATGAATCTGGACAGCGCAAGTGATTCTGTTCCTTTTTGGCCGACTATGCTTATCTCGCTCCAGAGTTGAACCAGCTGACAGGGATTGCTGCCATTTTGACCTTTCCATTAGACGTGGAGGTGGTGGAAGCTGAAGAGCGGGAGGCTGCCGAGGATGAGCGGAGACGAAAGGAAGAGGAAGAGCAGCCAGGTGGCGGGTGATAGAAAAATACTGTATCAAGGATTGAATATCAATCATGGGTCACCTGAGCGACGCGTCTGGTTGTCTTTCACTCGCACATCGGTCTTGAATGTCGTCTCAACGGCCAGCGCTAGAAGCCCTTGTCTCCTTCATTGTTCCGGCTTCAAGAAACGACGAACCATTGCAAAATGAGCTAGTTGCCCATTGTGAAGAAATTCTTAGCAGGTGCCTGCGCTTCACGCGTCCACTTGTCGCTCATTCAACGATTAATATGCAGTCATATCGGCCAAAATCATGAACCAGATCTGGGGTATCTCGCTGACACGGTCAAGCGCCAATGTCCGTCCTATTATCCTTTCATTTCGTCTTGTGTTAACCAGGGCTTGCCAGTGATGCAGAACTCTCCGTCAGGTTCGGCCTCCCTCAAGTTCACAAATCTTCTATCGAGACTACTGGATCAGGTATGAACCTTGGCCTCCACTCGCTTTTTCGCCTAATCCTTCTTGAAGCCAGTTTTGTCCAGGAAACATGCAGTTATCTTCTTTTTGCAGACCCTGGCGTCATCTTCGCGGCAAAGTACCATATCGACCCCATTATTCTTACCCTCACTTGCACCTCCTCCTGCTTCTGTACATTCCGCGTCTCCAAGCCCTGTCGAACCGACTGCTCCCAGACCAAGTCGAGGAAAATCAAAGGCTGAAGTGTTGAAAGAATACCGAGCCAAAATAGGTGTGTCCTAATATCCTCTTGCTATATCTCAAATTTAACCACGGTTAGGCCGCCCTCATCTCCCAGAGCATCTTCTTCTGCGTGACACGCTATATCTACTGCAGGGAATATCAGGAAAATATGTTCGCTTCTCATCCAAAGGGGACCCTGATTCTGGAAACGACTTGGTTTTTATGGATGATTCGGTACGTCGCGTTCAGATTCCCTGTTATGCTTCAGACTGATCCAGGGCTCAGAAATACATCATTCCAGGGCCAACAAGAGCTTTAATTCATCGTTTATCCGAAGTGGGCTACCTTTATGTGCGAGTAGAGGCTTTTGTGCGAGATCGAGAGAGTTCTACAGGAGTTGGAATGATAGAGCAAAGTCTCTGCCATCATCTACATACCCAGCTCACTGAATATTATCGACTCATCGCAGTGCTGGAATCCCAAATGGCTACAGCATCCAAGCTTTCCAGAGAAGATGCTCCAGGAATTCGAGAAGAAGAGACAGGGCTTACTTTGAAGCGTCTGGATGTTTGGATCAACGATTGGAGATTAAGGATGAGGATGATGAGCGTATGTGTCGAAGGAGCTCGAGGTATACTTCTACTTGCTAGATCTCTTTATTATTCTGAAATCGATATCCAGAGACACAGGGCGGTGCATTGGTGAACCTGATTCACAGTTATACAGACAACGGAGACCCTTTCGTGAGGAAATTCACCGACGAACTGCTAGGACAGGTAGGGATGCGATCTGTTCGTGTCATGTCACCTTTAATCTTCCATAGGTTTCAAAGCCCTTCTTTGCAACCCTTCACAAATGGCTCTTTTCTGGAGAGCTCAATGACCCCTTCTCCGAATTCTTCGTTGCGATGGACGCGACGTTGGCCCATCTGCAATCAATCCACCCATCTTCATTATCTGGAGGTATTGGGCAACTTTCGGGCGACTATGGTTTTGGAGGCCTTGGAATAGACAACGAGGATGTTTCTGGAGAGCGCGAGAGCGGTTTGAAACTCTGGGAAGCGAAATACCAATTCCGGCAGGATATGCTGCCCATGTTTGTAGGCGAAGCCTTCGGACGAAAGGTAGGGAAGCTGAAGGATCATGCCTTGTTCTGACGTTTCTAGATATTCTCGACAGGAAAAAGTCTCAACTTTATCCGCTACAGCTGCCACGATAGCGATTGGGTTGTAACCCGACAACAAATGGGCACCACTGATGGCAGTAAGTTGTGTCCTGGTAGGCCAGCCCCGATCTGACTTGATCTAGCCTTGCAATACAGTGACATCGTAGGACTTGAACGATCTATCGATGCAGCTTATCAAGTCGCGAGCCAACGGCTATTCGAAGTGTTTGTTGAAAAGTTCAAACTGCTCGACCACCTCAATGCTCTCAAACATTATCTTATGCTGGGACATGGCGATTTTGCTGACCAGTTGATGGAAGCTCTTGGGTAAAGATCTTTCATTTATGTCCTGGGACGAGGCTGAAGCTCTCGCAGACCTAGTCTTTCCCGGCCTGCGAATACTCTGTATCGTCACAACTTGACTGCGACGCTTGAAACCGCAATCAGATCATCGAATGCCCAGAATGATCCACCAGACGTTTTGCGTCGTCTCGACGCTCGTATGCTCGAATATTCTCATGGAGAGATTGGTTGGGACGTGTTCACCTTGGAATACAAGGTTGATGCCCCAATTGATACAGTCTTGGATCCTCACTCCATGGTTCAATATCTCAAATTATTTAGCCATTTATGGCAGATGAAACGCATAGAAGGCGCCTTGAGCAGTGGATGGATGCGAGTAGCAGGCGGGGCTCGGTCATTTTTACGCGTCCCAGGCAAGTGGCTTGGAAACACTGAGGAATTCGCTGAACATCCGTAGATTTGGAACCACAGTGGCATTCCATCCGAGTGACAATGGCCGAAATGATCCACTTCATACGGCAGATGCAAGCATATTGCCATCTTGAAGTGATAGAATGCTCATGGAAAGTATTGATCGACTTTTTGAACAAGAAGGAAGGGGACCTGGACGCCATGATAAACGCGCATCGGTCCTATTTAGATCGTATGGTGAAGAAGATTCTTTTGCTGAGCCCCAAATCAGGAAAAGAGGTAGCTTGTTAACGCATCGTAAACAAGTGACCTACGCTGACAGCGTTTTAGGAAAACTTGCTGAACCAAGTTCATGAACTTTTTACGACGATCCTGCTTTTCAGAGACGCCACGGTATTTTCATCTCACTAGATCTATTGTGAAGAGCTGAATGAAGAACCAGAACAACTTTTACAATTACTGTTTATCCGAGTCTTCGCGTCGCGATCGAGAGCTCGATATTGCCAGAGTAAGTGTGAACAAAACAGATTTCCAATTTATTCAAACATTTCATAGGGAGTCTACACCGGGGCAATCCCTCCCCGCGAAGAGGACGATCAGCTACCTAAATTGCTCCAGCTGTTAAAAGAATATGGATCCTTATTTTCAGAGCGGGCTCTCAGCATCGTCCAGCATCTGCAGGTGCATCCAGACCTGGATTGCCGTTTCTTGGGTATCAGACTTTCTTTTTCTGAATTTTATCGCTCAAAGAAAGACATGAAATCCTGAGCCATTAGCTATTCCACTTAATGTACCAAGATGATAATAAATAAGACTGCCATTGTATTTCCATTTTCCTTTACAGTTCGTCGTGAGTCTGCGCTGTGGTATTACCGTCATCGCTGAGAATAGCCTGGTTGGCAGTCTCTGCAACAATCTCGGGAATGACCAACGAATTCTTAGCATGCTCCAAGACAAAGGCGTCAAGGCTCTCGAATGAGCGATCACCCTCGTAGTCGATAAAGTCGCGACTTCCAGCAGGCTTGAATTTGATGGTGGGGAAGCCAGAGATACGGAAAGGTATCGAAGGAGGGAGGTCATTCTCGGTAGCTTCCATCTTGGCACTAATAAAAATGTCAAGTCGAGACAGCACGAGACAGAAAATGGACATACATGACCAAGCGGTCCTTGACTGCCTTGTACTTGTCACCAAGGCTGTCCCAGGTTGGCTTGAGACGCTTGCAATGACCGCACCTGGATTTGATAAGCACCGAGGTCGACCAGCAGAAAGATGAAGACGGACCATGAAGCATAAAACTCGACGAAAACATCTTTAGCGTCATCAAACACAACTTCGTCAAACTGTTTGCCAACAAGAGTGAAAACGCTCTCGTCTTGTGATTCGGGAATAGGCTGGCTCTTGAGTTCTGGCTTGAGACCACCGTCGAGGTAGCGAACTACCCATTCAGCGACACCATCGGCTTGTAACGTCCAGAGACTGATCAAAGGGATACTTTAGCTGAGTGGCGAGATCCTGGATGACAAAGGAAGGCCATTTGGCTTCGTGAAGGTTGAGTCCTTTGGCGTGGTCACCGAATTTGATAGCGTCAATCCAGACAAAGTTCATCTTGGACTTGTATTTCTGAGCAACAGGCTTAATGGCAGCAAGCTGCTCATCCTTCTTGTCGCTGGTGGGGTCGAGGAAGAGGTAGGCCAAAGGCTTGGGGCTCGATGCATATACAGCATAGTTCTCGCCGCTGACTTCGTCCATAACGGGAACAGCGATTTCCTTAATCCAGTCCTCAAGGTCCTTGGACTTGGCGTCAAGAATGGGGTAAGGATATTCGACAATAGGTTCATCGAAGGAGCGGTAAGCGATGACAGCGGGGGGTGTAACACCAGCAGATGCGACGAGCACTGCGTCGGTCGTCAGGCCAAAGAGGTAATCATCACGGTGCTTCTCAGCGGTGACACTGAATTCGGGAGCGGGAGCATCGGTTGCTGATGCCACGTATGCAACGATAACGACTTTATCAGCCTTCTTGAACTCTTCAAAGTTGGTGGTGGTAACTTCGGAGACGGCCGGGAGTGATTGTCTATGCCATGTTGAGCAAGTTTAAAGTGAAAAAAAAATACGACTGACTTGACCATGTAGCTGATGATACCATCTGCTTTCCTGGGACCACTGTAGTCTGTAGGGGTGCCATTCCTGTACACCTTCAAAGTGCTGCAGAACAATCCATTAACCAAACCGCGACAAGAAAAAAAAAATGGGGACATACGGGTAACCTTGTATCTCGTGTTCTTGACAGAGGTCGGCTTGATCTACGCAGTCGACCTTGGCGAGCTTGATATTTTTGTCCTTGAGGGCGGTAGCAGCTTCCTCATAATGAGGAGCAAGCGCTTTACAGTGACCACACCTGAAACGAAACAGTCAGATATTTGAAGCGACTTGAAAAATTTGAATGTACCAAGGCGCGAAGAATTCAACTAGAATAAGAGGTTCAGGGTTGACCTTTGCAAGGAAATCTCCAGCGGTAAGAGTGAGGACGTCTGAAGGACCCGACGCAGCAGGTTCTTCGTCATGGTCGTGGTCGTGACCTTCATGGGCAACGACGGCGACGGCAAGAGCCAGAGTCAACGCTGACGAGAACAGCGAAGGATAACGCATGGTGGTAAGGAGTGAACAAAAAATTGGCGCAGACTAATTTATAAACTGCTATGCTGACGTGTCAGTTATCCTTGCATGTGCTTTTTGATGACCAACGGTCTCGGCCTTAGCTTCAGAGTAAAGAGTCTATTAGAGTCTATTCAAGTTAAACTAACCAACTTGAAGTCGCTACCTCTCTGCTTTCCACTCGAATATACATAAGCTCTGACTTCAAATGGTCTGGGTGGAGGAAAATCAGCGACAGGAAACGTATGGGATCCAGCATTTGGAGGAGGTGAAGGTACTATAATAAAGGAGCTGTTAGATGTCTGTCCAGGGCCCTATTGAAACATGACACGTACTTTTCCTTCGGCCATTAGCAGAAGGCGGAGATGGCACTGATACTGTCCTTGTCCGTTCAACCGAAGCCGATAAACCAGTAGTTCGAGGTGGAGGGTAAAGCGGGAGCTCTCGGTCCTGGTTCTACTTCTGACAATGCTCGAACACGTTCAGGTGGTGCTGGCGGTGGAACTTTTCGAGCAGGTGGCGCTGGAGCGGCTTTAACTGAACCTGGTCCAGCACTCGATGGTCTATTCGGAGGCGGCGGCGGCGCTCTTCCAGGAATAGTTGGAGGACCAGGAATTGATCTACTTGGGGCATGACCTGTATTGCTTCGAGGTGGGATACTTGGTACAGCACGAGATACAGCAGCAGATATCGGACGAGGAGGTGTTTCTGGCGGTGCTCGCTTCGTCGGAGAAATTATTGAAGGTGCCGCTCTCTTGGTCGGAGAGATCGACGAAGGTGGTGGAGCTGGAACAGCTCGAGAAGGAAGACTTGGAGCAACTCGATTCAATGCTGGAGATGCTGGCTTCGGAGGAGGTATTACTCGATTCACAGCTGGGATAGGTCTAGACGGCGGCGCAGGCGCAGCAGCAGCAGGACTCGGAACCGGTCGAGGAGATGGAGCCTTCGGAATCGAAGGGGGTTTCCCTAAAGCAGGAGGTTTCGCTGAATCGAATTCAAGTTTTTTTACATAGTTGGATATATATGCCACTTGCCGAGATTGGACTGGCCTGCAGGCTTCAGCTTGGGCATTCCACCAGCGAAAAGGCCTCCCAGTTGAGGTGGACCACCAATAGACGACGTTGAGCCACTTGAAGCAGCAATACCGGTACCTCCTCCTCCTCCTCCTCCTACAGATTTCACGGTATCGACAGCAGGGGCACTGCGGTCATTCGTTTGCACCTTTTTCAAGCCCTTTCCTCGTTGAATCTCGGCCAATAATGCGTTGGAAGCCATGAGGAGTGACCGTAAGACGAAGGAAGTATATATGACAATCAAATGTAAACATGTTGTAGTACAGCTATTCTACATTCTGCGGCGCAGCAATCTTATCATATATAATTTCAAAGGTCCGACTTAGATTCTGGGTCTGCCAGTGCTGGGTGATAGCACCAGAGGCGGAACTCGGGGCCATTCATCAGGTAAAGGTAAAGGTGCTGGAAGAACTACAGGCTCCGAGTTTGTTGTGGAAGACCATCGACTTTGAATTGGATTTGCATATCCAGCGGCGCGAAATCGGACCCCTCTGCGGCCAAAAGTGGCGGTTCTAGTCAGCGGAGCAGGCCTCGGCTCTGATGCAGCTTCAGACTCTTCACTGAAAGGTATCGAGGCAGCTGATACCGTTGAATGCGAATCCGAAGGGGGTACAGATCCCTCAGAGACTGAATGAGAGCTTCCACTCGAGGACATTGAGAGATGCGACTTGGATGTCTCTGCAAAGTGGGGCGTCAATCGAAAGAGTCCCGACTTGGCCGGAGTATCAGCAGCGATGTCTCCCGTATATTCTGCAATGGGTGATGTTAAAATCAGTAGCTGAGGTCGAGCCATGATCAACGGTGATTCAGGAAGTAAAAGGGATTGTGGCCCAGGACTTATTGGAGAAGGCTGATCTGGAAGCTTTCGATCAGAGAGCTCTGGATCTGGCTCCCGGTTCATTGGACGCTGACTCCGTTTGGCCACTTGAACCACTGCACTTTTAATGCTCTTTGCGATGCTTTTCGCGGCGACAGAATCAATAGTGCGACTGGATCTAGCTGTCGGTGGAGAATGGTCTAACCAGGCAGAGCTGTAACGCGTCGGGTTCGCCAAGCCCCTGGACGAAAATGGATGAGGACTCAATACGGGTGCAGACCGGTCTGAAGGTTCAGTGAATGACAGCGAGTACGTCGTGGGCGCGACGGACGTCCGAGTCCATGATGAGCTCGGAAGCAATCCAGTTTCGCGAGAATCACGGTGAAACCGAAATTTGAAGGCCTCTGTCAGATTATTAGATGGGTACGAGGAAGATATAAATCATCACTTACCCAGGACAAGGAGAGCGCCGATACAGAACGGGATCACTTCACCCAATGTATTCGAGTTGATTGACGACGGAACCAGAGTGAGCAGTTCAAAAAATAGTAGCGACCCCGTTCGAATGATGCGGAAATCTCTGAAACCTTGCATTTGTTGTTGAAACTCGGCGGGAAAGCGGCTTGACAAGTGACCAAAAGCGAATGATTGTGGATATCTAACGAATTTGTCGTCAGTCTACGAGCCAGGTAAGCCCAAGAGGGAAAAACTCACTTCCAGAATAATGTAAAGCAGAGACGCTGTCAATGACGCGGGAAGAAAACTGCAGATTAATGTCATTGAGCGTCACAGAAGGCATCATCCAAGCCAGCTTACTGTGTACGCATGCAAAATGCGACCAGGAGCGAGGGGAATGGCCTTGAGAGTAATAAAAAAGGTCTTAACAGGAGCAGAAATTAGAGTCAGCAGCGGACCCACATTAAGACACCGATTGCAAGAGCATTGTTGACGAAAACGAATGCTGGATGATTGCTATTAAACGCAGGCTATGACTTGGCGGTGGACATACCGAGACCGACAAGGAGCCAGACGATGAATATAACAGACTCAATACGTCTGATGTGCAAGCGCCGCAAGTCCAACAGAAGTAGGACAAGGCCGACGATTCGCCCAGTCTGAAGTGAAATTCCACCCCAGGCGATCACGAAAGCTGCAAAAATTGAGTTGCCAAGGACGAGAGTCATTGGACTAGACGTACAGCAGAGGCTGGACTCGCGCGTATCAAACGTCATGAGAGACGCGAAAACAGTGAGACTGGCAGCTTGTCAATAATGTATCAGCATGGACCAACTAGGTTGATATGGCTTCTTACAGGCAAAGCAGAAAGCAAGAATGACGCTGAGAAGTCGAGACTCGGCGGGAGAGACTGTAGAAATGTCCGAGTCGATGGAGGCCTTTTCCGAGTCGTGATTCCCTGAGGGTTGACCTCTGTGATTGGTTCGAAAGCGGGAGAATTCCGAGTCGTGTTCCCCTGAGGACTGGCCGTTTTGATTCGTTCGAAAGCGGGAGAAAAAGCTTCTGATGAATGGCAAATCAATGGTCCTGAGTCCATTCCGAATCGAAGCAATGAATACAGCGCCGAGAACAAAGCTAGCGATGTGACGACTGGTAGAAATATTTGAGCCAGCGCCTTTTCAGGCACAATATTCCGAGTGCTTACCAGTTGACGTCGTTCAAGAAGAACGCAACATCTGGCCCCGTCGCCGACATTCCAGAGACACGGTCGGCCAAAGGAGAAGAAAATAAAAAAGAGCCAGCTCAAAGTCCAAGATTTCAGTAGAAAGAGAATAAGAGAATAATAGGTCACGTGGAAACAACCCGCCCTCTTGACAGCGATCGAGGACACAGAGGGACGACGATTAGTGTGCCAGACGGCTGCAGTCGATCTCTTTTGCGACAAGGATTTCAGTCAACTTTCGGCACTCGCTACATTCAGACATTCTCAGTTTGTTCGCCACAAATTTGCTCCCGGTTGGAGGCGCAACTGCCATTATTGGCTTGAACAATCGCACTTTCTCTTGTGAGGCGTCAGGCCTTCGTATTCCCTGAAAATGGACTCGGCCATTTACCTGCCAAGCTCCAAGGACTTGGAGCACCGGATAGCCAAGCTCATTGACCCAGTCATTGGTGAGTGGTTCTTGCTTGAATTTAAATGTCTTACTTAGTTCAGCAGATTTGAAAACCAAGCTGAATGTCGCTATCGAAATTCGCGACATGATTGACACCATACGAGAGGCTGAATCCAAGGATGCAGTCCCAATTCTCGTCCCGGGAGTTCTTGAACTGCTACGGTTGGGAGAAACATCCTTTTTCAAAAACACTTTGGAATACGAGTTCCGTAAAGTCTTGCTTGAAATTCTCAATCGAACCCACTTCAACGAACCTCTTAAACCTCACGCACCAAACATCGTCCAAACCATGCTGCACATTATTCGTCAGGATAATGAAGACAATGCAATTACTGCCTGCAAGATTTTCGTAGAGGCTGTCAAGATTTGGAGGTGTCTCACCGAAGACACTACACGCGAGTTCTTGACCATCCTGTTCAACGTGATGACTGGAATGAAGGCGGTTATACCAGAACTGCTTTCTGAATCATCTCCAGTTCTCGACCCAAACTCTCTCCGTCGTAGCTCACAGAGCTTCAAAGTGCTCTCAGAAATGGGCTTGGTCATTGTCGTATTTTGCCAGTGCCAATATTCTCTGATCGCTCCAGAGATACCAACTACATTGACAGCTGTTATCGAATTCCTTTCCCTCGAATCTCCGGCCCAGAGAACCGCTCGTGAAGATGCAGAGGCAATGGGTAGCCACTGGGCGGGAATGGCTCCTACGATTCGGAATCCTGTAGCATACTCTGAGCTAGTCAATGCCCAAATCAAGGTTCGAGTTACCTGTTCGTCTCTCTCGCTACTTCTGACCATCATATAGCTGTTGTCTTACATTGCCTGGAGATTCCGACCCAACGAGAAGCAGCTTGAACCTCACGCCGATTCCATGATGTTGATGACATTGAGAATCCTGCAAGACTGCCCCAGGGATAGCGTGTCGTTTCGCAAGGTCGGTCATTCTTTCATATTTCGCCACCTGCTCACAAGGTATCAGGAATTGATGCTCGTCTTTCGGCACTTTATGGCGACCAAACATCATGCAGCTCTTGTGCCTCATATAGAGAAGTTGATGGACGAGCGGGTCATTTTTGGGACAGGACTTGCAAGTAAAGAACTGCTTCGGTTCGCCAATTACAAGTTTTTCTTTTTGCTTCTCGCTGACATGTACTCTCCAGCGTCAATATCTATACTGCAATGGCAGATCTCGTTCATCATCTCAAGGCAGATTTCACTATTCAGCAGCTGTCGCACATTGTGCTCGTGTATTCACGTCTACTGCATGACCCTGTCGATCCAATAAGCCTCCATATCGTCTATGGAAAGACAATGTTCCATGTCATCGAGCCCTTGGTCAATAAAGAGGCTCCTGTAGAAGCAGGTAAAATACTGACCGCCATTTTTGAGACGTCTGTGGATCGACTAGACGCGTTGGTGATGGTTCAAGGTGAACTTTTCGCTGCCGTAGAAAGGGCAAAGATCAACGCCATGCCGGCGCTTGATAGAGCTTTCATTGAAAAGTCCAGATCAGTCGGTGGCGCAGCATTTGCCATTGACAAGCCTGAAGATGTGCTTACAGGTCAGTATTTTTTATGTTTAGAAATGACGGTGTACTGATCGGCTTCCAGAGTCACGAATGCTTTTCAAAACACTTTTGCACGGACTTCGAATCGCTTTGATGAACTTGAAAAAAGTGGATGCACCGAGCCCCGATGGGACCTTGATATTCCGCTTATTTGAGGGATGCATTCGAGGAATGGCCTTATTCGATCATTCACCACACGATACCAACGATGTCATCGAATGGTTGACGCCTCTTCTTTGCGAAGTAGATCTCCACGTTTTCCAGGAGGTCTGGACCCACAAAATCGAATTTTTCGTCAATTTTGCTCACAAACGTATTGGGCTTCTCAATCTCTGCCAAAGTATCCTGGCTCGAGAGCCGGTTTCACCAACTCTTCTCGCCATCATGCTCAAATTCCTGGTCGACCGTCTACCTTTGCTCGGCGAATATGACGATCACACCGCTGCAGCGACAATTCGACTTTTTAAGATGGGTTTTCAAGCTGTGAGCCAGCATATGGCCGTGAATGAACCCATCTTGGCTTCACATCTTCCTAAATTGCTGATGGATTGCTTTCCTTTGGCGACCAAAGCCACCAAGCCGACGAACTACTTGCACCTGCTCAGAGTCCTTTTTCGTGCAATCGGCGGTGGTGGTGGCCGTTTCGAATTGCTTTACAAGGAGGTCCTTCCGCTCTTGCCGGAGATGCTGGAATGTCTTAATCGACAATTAGTCGCCTCAGAAGGGACCACAAGGGATATGATTGTCGAGCTCTGCTTGACGGTGCCTCTCAGGCTCACTCATCTCTTGCCTCATTTGACATATCTGATGCAACCTTTGGCGCTCGCTCTGCGTGGAGGACCTGATTTGGTTTCGCAAGGCTTACGCACTTTGGAATTGTGCATCGACAATCTGACGCCAGATTTCCTGGATCCGACTCTCAATACAGTTCTGCGAGAGCTTATGGATGCTTTACATGCTCACTTGAAGCCTTCTCCAGCCAGTCACCCCATCGCTCATACGACCATTCGTATCTTGGGCAAGCTCGGTGGCCGAAATCGACGACTCCTTGCACGAGAGCCATCGCTGGATTATATTCATTGCTCCGAGACCGCGAACGTCCCGGTTTCTTTCTCCGGGAATTCCGCCACAATTGTTCTCGACCCGATAGCCAATGTCGCGCGTCGGACATTGAAGAAGAAGGGATCCCCAACCGACATTATCCAAGCATTTGCTTTCATGGAGAATGCTATAGGTGCAATGCTATACGAGGTTCGTTTAATTATCAATATTTCTCTGCCCCATTTAACTACGTACCAGGGTGTGAGAGGTCGAAACATCCAGGAATTGTTCGTCAGCATGCTGGAGGGTATTTTCGATGCTCTTCATATTCCCGAAGTTCAAAGTCAGGCACAACCTTTCTTGCGAAACCTTTCGACCACCATCTTTCAGACTGAAATTCGGTCCGCCTCTACTCGCGAGCCCATATTCCAAGCAAGCGCTCTTCTCACTGCTTTCCTCGACGCATGGCCACATGCCCTTTGTCGAGAAGTGCCAGAAGATGTCACCAAGTCGAAAGAGTTCATCGCCTCTCTTGTCAACGATCTAGTTGACATGAGCAAGCAACCAGGCGGTTCACTGCAGGATATCTTGCCGATTCTCAAGATGATATCGAACAGGTTCATCGCACTGGGTTTAGAACACTCTTGGATCTGCAAAAGCGCTGCTTGTACTGGTTTCTCAATCATGGGAACAACCCCAATAGTCGGACCAAAATGGGTCGTCGAAAGGGAACAGGATATAGTCCGAGCATTGCTGCATATCCTCAAGGATGTTTCACCCGATTTTCCCCGCGACAGCAGTGCGGTTCTCCAACTGCTTTTCGACGTTTTACACTTCAGCACCGCAGACCCGGATTTCAACATGGACGAGCCTAACCCTGGCAAAAATCGGCTTATCCTTTTTGCCGGTCTATTCACTGCGGAATTGAACAATTCTAATGCAGTTGTTCGACAAGCAGCACAAGCCTGTATCCAACTGCTGACAGAGTTTGCCCAGAAACCGGTGGCTGAGATTCTACGTCCGCATCGCGAGCGAATGAACCACATTCTGTTCACCAAGCCACTCAGAGCTCTTCCGATCCCTTCCCAAATAGGTAACATTGAGGCGACGAGATATTGCGTCAGTTTGGATCCTCCCCTGATCGAGCTGGGAGATGAACTTTTGCGACTTCTTCATGAAACATTGGCTCTCGCAGATGCCGAGGATAGCGCTCTAATAGGCCGGTCCAATCCTCGTCAGAATGGCCTGGAAGTTACCAAGTTACGGGTGGCTTGCATCAAGCTGCTAACAGCATCCATGCCCATGACCGACTTTTTCTCTCGCCAGCACCAAACTCGTCAGAGGTAGTTGATTATCTTTATTTCGCTCCCTTTGGCTGACAAGAAACCTTTTTTAGAGTAACCGGTGTCTACTTCAAGTCGTTGTACTCCCCTTCGCTCGACGTCAAAGATGTGGCTCACGAGGGACTTCGTATGGTCTTGATGCATCAGAGTCGATTGCCGAAGGAGCTGTTGCAGACCGGGTTACGCCCGATCCTGATGAATTTGGCTGATCCCAAACGACTTTCTGTTCCGGGCCTGGAGGGCCTGGCTCGTTTGCTCGAGCTGCTCACCAACTATTTCAAGGTCGAGATTGGCCACAAGTTGTTGGACCATTTCCGTATCGTTGCAGATCCACAGATGCTCCAAGCTTCGTCGAGACTACCTCTCGGGGAAAATGAAGGGATTACAAAGCTTGTATGCCTCGCCAACATCTTCCATCTACTTCCCTCAGCCGCCAATACCTTCCTGGAGCAACTGGTCAACCTCATTGTTCAAACTGAGGCTCAAATGCACTTTTCTGGGAGAAGTCCGTTTTCCGAGCCGCTGGCCAAGTATCTGGATCGATACTCGGAGCAAGGAATATCGTTTTTCTTGGAAATCTCAGTTTCCCGAGACATCTTCGGACGCTGCGGAGCATTCTACATGCGCGATTGGCTCCTAATTTGGAAAGAGAGCTTGGTTCCCGTACATCGACTATGGTAGCCAAGGGGTTCAAGACCGACGACAAAAAGCTTCTCCTTCCGACTCTCCAGTTGTTCAGTGACCTCGCAGAGATTTTGCCATACTGGTTCATTGACAATAAACATGTCATCGACGACCTCTTGGAGATATGGCGCTCGAACATCCCTTCGGTCGAGAATCTCACCGTCGTTCGGCGAGATATCATCCAACGCCACACACTTTTGATTTCAATCTTCAAAGTGGCGCTTGAACGATCTCCCCGAATAGATCTTCTCTTGAAATCGTTGCATTATTCACACGCAACCTCGAGATCAATTTTGTTGACACGGTCGACTTCCTCTACAAGCATGTCGCGCTCAGTGCTGACCTAATATTCCGGCGCAACATTTTGATGCGCTTTCTCACGTGGTTCTCTGATCCCGCCTATTCTTGGGCGCAGAAAACAGCTTTCCTGCGCTACATCATTACACCAACATTGATAGTAGGAGCCTCCCGAGATCCAGCAGCGCAACTTCTTGACACACAATTCGTCGACGCTGTTGATCGTCTGATTTGGTGCCGGATCCAGACCGATAGCTTCAGACAGACCGACGACACGTTCAAAGTTGAAATCTTACATTTCACGACCGTGATGGTTCAGCACTATTCTCATCTCGTCGAGTTTGTCAAAAAGGATATCATCAAGTTTGCTACGCATCTGATCAACGTCAGTGACGACATTATCGTGAAACAGACTGGTACGGTCTAATTGCCCTTTTGACAATAAAAAGTCTAACTTTTCAACTTGACAGGGTATCTGCTGACTGCTCACTTCTTCGCTGCTTGGCCGTCACCGTCCAAATTCATCTTGAACACATGGAATGGCTTACTGAGGGTTTCAGTGGACAGCCGAGCTGAAGGGCGCCCTTTGGTTCGCCAAGAGGCATTGGCGACTCTTGCTCAATCATTGTCTCGTCTCAATGTACAAGAAGGCGACGCATGGGCAATACATGCTCGACGGCTTTTGTCAGAGGAAGGATTCACTTTTGCTCTGACCATCTACTATTTCATCACAAAGAGCCTGAGCTGTTCTATCCTGTTCGCGGTTTATTCGTCACTCATATTGTCAACTCTCTCAGCAAACTTGGACTCTCGAATTCTTCGAATCACGAGTCGCGTGTCCTATCCATCGAAGTCCTACAGGTCATTTTCGACTGGGAGATCAAGGCCACCAAAGCTGGAGAGGCAAATCAATGGATCACTCCTCGAGGTTACAAAGAGACCATCGTCGGATATCTCATCCGACTTGCATCTCATTATGATCCAGTCAGACCGACACCGACCATCGGGCCTCGGGCACTCCCGCTTCTCCAGATCGTGGCTGGCCCGAACGGCTGGACTGACGTCTCCGTTGGCTTGCGTTTCTTTGAAAGAGCACTTGAACAGGTAAGCAATTTCCGTCTGACGAACCCAATCCTGATTCTATTGCTTTCAGATCGAGTTCACCGAGGCCAATATGCCTGCCGTGATAGCATCTGCAAAGACCTTGCATGTATTGGCGGCAGAAAAGGATGATCTCTGGTACACGGTCAATGCAGACAAGCTCCAGAAGCTCGTTCGCAAAGGAATGGGAACCGAGGACCCCAGTCTCCATGATGCGCTGCACCCCATCGTGGATCGACTTCTTCGTCTTTTCCCTTTGCCCAAAGAAGATGAGGAACAACAAGGCGAACTCGTCGAATTCCATTCCTTTGTCAATTCAGCAATCGGAGAAGGGCTCCGAAACATGACCAATGTTCGCGGGACTCTGCTCATGCTCAAATCTGTCGTGCAAGTCGTCCCTGAGCGCATCGACTCTTTCGGAGGTCCTTTGATGAAATTGTTCTTCAAGTTGGCAAAGGATCATATTCAGGCGCCTCCTCCCGGCTCTGACGCTGTTGTGAAACTTCTCATTCTTTCCCTCGATATCTGTCAAATGTCGATGGCCTTTATGGGCGACAACAGACGTGTCTTGGTATCAAACCTTGTTCATGTCATCGAAAAGTCGAAAAGCCAAACTCTCTGCCAGTACATTCTCACCATGTGTCGCACCTGGGCCTTGACGAAACAAGAGCCGTATCCTTTCGTGAAGGAGAAGGTGGCACTGCTGCTGAAACTGGCCGTGTTCGAAGGAAAGGGTGAACAGCTTTTCCAGCAATATCTCGAGCTCATCTTTGAGATATACACGGATCCTACCTTGCGGCGATCTGATCTCACTGCCAGGCTTGAATCAGCATTCATGCTCGGATGTCGCGCCAAAGATCCAACCCTTCGCGAGCGCTTCATCGACTTGTTCGACGTTAGTGTACCTCGATCTCTTTTCAGTCGCCTGGTCTACATATGCGGTGTCCAAAATTGGGACCCTCTTGCTGATCATAACTGGATTTATCTCGCTCTTCATCTAGTCCTAGGAGCAGCAGAGGTCGATGTTTCAGTCGTCAACCGCTCCTCATTCGGTCAGACAGTCATAACACGACCAAAAACTCAGAGTATCACTCGTCCCATTGCAGCGACTCCTTTTCCTTGATCCACAAGCAGCTCACGACACTTGGGTTTCAGCATTTCCAGCAGCTTGGAGTTGTCTATCGAGACGCGAACAAATTGACGTGACATCTCACATGATCAATTTGTTGAGCAAGGATTATCATCTTCGGCAAGCAGAGCTGCGTCCCAATGTCATGCAGACTTTGCTTACTGGTATCTTGGCTTGTTCTCCTCCAATGATTCTTCCACCTCATCTCGTCAAGTACCTTGCGAAAACATTTGGGGCTTGGCATGTCGCAATGGAGATACTAGCCAACTCCTTGGAGAATATGAAGGAAGATGACGCCGCGTCGGTCCAGGATCATATTTACGACTCTTTGGCAGATGTTTATGCGGAATTGCACGAGGAAGATGTCTTTTATGGAGTCTGGCGTCGTCGCTGTCTTCATCAGGACACCAATGTGGCGTTAGCTTTCGAGCAAAACGGCATGTGGGATCTGGCCTCGACAGCGTACGAGACAGCTCAAAGCAAATCTCGCGCTGGTACTATCGCCTTTTCAGAAACAGAATACTGTCTTTGGGAAGATCATTGGATCCTTTCTGCCGAGAAACTGCAGCAGTGGGACGTCCTATATGACCTTGCGAGAAACGAAGGCAACCAGGAGTTGATGCTAGAATGTGCATGGCGTACCAAGGATTGGGTTGAATCGCGGGAAGCATTGGAGGATCAGCTCGCTCAGCTTCCAGAAGTTTCGACACCTCGTCGTCGTGTTTTCGAAACATTCATCGCTCTACTCAAGAATCCTGCTGCATTGGATAAGAATACCGACTTTACCAAGCTTCTTGAAGATGCAATGCAACTTTCTCTCCGAAAGTGGGTTTCCCTTCCACCACACATGTCAGGAGCACATGTCCCATTGCTGCAGCATTTCCAACAGTTTGTGGAGCTACAGGAAGCCGTTCAAATCTTTGGCTCGCTCTCGCAGACCAATGCCGGCAATTTGGAGAAAAAGTCGTCAGAGTTGAAGATGGTTCTTCAAGCGTGGCGTGAAAGACTTCCGAATCTTCACGACGACATCAGCATCTGGAGCGACTTGATTGCCTGGAGACAGAATGTCTTTAACGCGATCAACAATGCTTATCTTCCTCTCATCCAAAACAATGGTAATGGCACTGCTAATTCGAACACCTACGGTTATCGTGGATATCACGAGACGGCCTGGATCATCAACCGCTTCGCTCATGTCGCTCGTAAACATGATCTCCTTGACGTATGCCAAGCTTCATTGTCCAAGATTTACACCCTCCCGAATATCGAAATTTCCGAAGCATTTTTGAAACTTCGAGAGCAGGCTCGCTGCTACTATCAGAAGGGCAGCGATCTCCAAGCTGGGTTGGAGGTCATCAACAATACCAATCTTGTCTACTTTTCGATCAGTCAAAAGGCCGAGTTTTACACTCTCAAGGGAATGTTCCACATGCGGCTTCAGCGATACGAAGAAGCCAATGAAGCATTCGGACAAGCTGTTCAAATGGACATGACCCAGGCGAAATCTTGGGCAGAATGGGGTCGCTACAATGATCGTATGTTCAAGGAGAATCCGACGGATTCGACGCTGGCCAACAATGCCGTCAGCAGCTATCTTCAAGCTGCTGGTCAGTACAAGAGCGCCAAGTGTCGACCTCTTCTGGCTCGTATTCTTTGGTTGCTCAGCGTCGACGATGCAACCAACACGATATCACGCGCTTTCGATACCTACAAGGGTGATGCCGCATTTTGGTACTGGATAACCCTCATCCCTCAACTGTGCTCGTCCATTTCATATCGAGAGGTGAAGCAGGCTCGCTATGTGTTGCTCAATCTTGCTCGCCATTATCCCCAGGTCAGTCTCTGAATTACATCGGGTTCAAAGTACTTAATGCTTTTCACAGGCGCTCTTCTTCCAGTTGCGAACTACTCGCGAAGAGCAGAATGGCATGAGAAAGGCAGCAGCAGCTCGAGCTGCAATGAATCAAGCAAATGCCGAAGCTGCTCGTGTACAGCGCGGTGAACTTCCTAATCCAGAAGCTGCTCCTGCTCCTGCTGCTGTTCCGATTTCAAATGGAAATCCACCACAGCCTCAGCCCCAACCGACAGATGGTTCTGACCAACGCCCTGGTGCTCCAGCGTCTGAAGCCCCTCAGCAAAGACCGGTTTGGGATTACATCGACGAGATTGTTCAGATTGTCAAGACAGCATTCCCATTACTTGTGCTAAGTCTCGAGACCATGACCGATCAAGTCATGAGCAAGTTCAAAAGTTCAAACGACGACGAGTTTTATCGGACCATGCATTATCTCATTTCCGATTCTGTCAATGTCAGTGCTATCATGAATATCGACGTCTACTGACCTTCTTCCAGAGCATGTCTATACGGGTGAACAAGTCCGAGGATGACGGTTTGCTGACTGCTCAGATGCTACACTTCCTTGAACGAATGCTTTCAATCTGCGAGCCTCATAGTCTCAAGGTATGTCTTGATCATCATTGCAGAAGCTCTCTCGACTGACTTTTCAATAGAAAGAATTTGAGGAAGATTTCTTCGCCAGCAAGCCTTCTCTCTACGAGGCATTGCCCAAGATGCAAAAGTGGCGGGATAGATGCGAGAGGATGATCGACGCGAAACCGAGATTCCAGCCACTTGAACTGACCTGTCATTATCTGGCCGAGTTCCAATATGCCAAAGTCGACGACATCGAGGTGTTTGGTCAATATACTGAGGTGAGAATATCTGATCGTTTTTGAAAGCAACTGAGGCGTCGGTTATCAGGAAAAGGACAACAACCAGAACTTTGTGAAAATCCAAAAGTTCCATCCAAAGTTCGAAAACTATAGGACGAACGGGAATGTCTGGAAGAGAATTTTCGTTCACGGCAATGATAACTCTAAGACAGCTTTCTCTGTTCAAAATCCTTGTCATCGCCAGAGCCGTCGTGAAGAGAAGGTGATGCAGCCCTTCCGGACATTCAATGGGTAAAGCAAGCTTCTCAATCGCTCGACATATCCTGACTTTGATACAGCGTCCTGGCTCGGAAAAAGGAAAGTCGAAAACGAAATTTGAACTTCCATATTCCTGCCCACATTCCGTTTTCGCCTGCGCTTCGGCTTATTCAGACTGACTCCTCATACATCTCATTCATCGACATATACGACCTCCACTGCCAAAAAGTTGGTATGACGCGCGAAGATCCACTGCTGTACGCGGCCGACAAGATGCGAAAGGTTTTGCGCGAATATCGAACTCTCCATCAGAAACAGCCAGAGAAATCAGAATATATTGCTCTCAAGAAAGCCATCTTTGACGAGATTTGCCTCAAGATGGTACCAGACAATATACTGACCCGGGTGAGGATAATGGCTGCCTGGAAATATCTCTTACTTACGTCTTAATTAGTTCATGGTGGAGACGATGAAGACGCCGAGCGATCTTTGGCGAATGAGGAAAGCCTTTGCTCTACATATCGCTGCCTGCAGTTTCATGACCTACACTCTCTGTGTCACAAGCCGAATTCCCACTCGGTTCTCTTTCTCGCGGCTCAATGGACAAGTGACGATGTCAGATATCATACCCGGTAAGGAGATTCTGACTGATTTACCGCAGCAAGTTGACTGGATTTCAGGTTTGTCAAACCAACTACCTTCGATTATGACAACCGATGTGGTGCCATTCCGGTTCACGCCCAACATGCAGACCTTCCTGGGACCAATATTCACAGAGGGGATCCTGACTTCAGGAATAATGGCAATTGCTCGATGTCTCACCGAACCTGAGGTGAGTACGGAATCGTGGACAGCTGCAACGTGATTCTGACCGGTAATCTACTAGTATGATCTCGAGTACAACCTTTGTCTCTTCGGTCGAGACGAAGCAGCATCCTGGATGGCCATGCGAGGGAAACCGTGGTCTACCGATGTAAATTTCCGACAGAACATCGGGGTCATGATCCAGGGTATCGTGCAACGAGCCGAATCGATGGCATGCAAGATAGAGCGCGACCAGGCGACCGCTGGAGCGCCGACGACCATTCCAGTGATACAAACTGTGACGAACATGATTTCTTCAGCGACGAATCCCACTCAGTTGAGCAAAATGGGCGAAATTTTCTATCCCTGGTATTAGCTATGTAAAATCTTGTAATTTAGCAACCCAATGTAACCAGTATTCCCGGCGAAATGGCCACAAAATCGAGCAAAAAGTCGGCGAAACGCGACGTAGAGCGAACATAGACATGGGGAAGAAAGTATGATCACGATTGGATCGTTCATGGACACCGAAGAAGATCAAAAAGGTGTTGAAGATGCTGGAAAAAACTTGCAAAGGCGATGAGATGAGAAGGTGTGGCATTACCTGCATAGCAAGTCAATCGATGACGGTGTAACTGGCTCCGTTGAGACTCGAGCGACGGTCGGTGGTGGACCAGACATTTTGCTTGTAAATGAAGCGAAAGAAACCAAGGAAAACCGGTCGCGATACCAAATCACCAACTCGAATTCTTTTGAGAAGAGCGAGCGGCTTTGTTTGATGCAAACAACCCTTTTTGGGTAGCTCAGTTTGCGCGAGTACACTTCATTCCAAAAATTGAGCTGGTTATTTTTTCAAGTCGTAGTAGGAAAGCGTCGACTAAGGAGTGCCAAAAACACTAGTACTGTGGCCAGTCAAAGGGTCTGAACCGATCAATATTTCGATCCCACGACCCCTAGCCATAACCTCCTTGCGCGATAACTTATTCGCTGGACTTGGCGCGTTTTCCGACTATTGTTATGTAAGTTGGCCTTGCGCTCTTCTTCCAGTGCATTCCTCACCAATATAGCAGGATGCGTCCTCATACTAGTCACAATAATGGGAACCGCAGACGGCAGCAGCATCGGAAAAGTCAAGCTGATGACCAGCCACTGCTTGTTGATCCAATTGACCCCTACTTGCGCCATTCATCCTCTTATGAGGCTTCTTCGTCTTCCACGTTCAACAGATATGACAATGTCGCTCCCAACGACAGTTATCGACGAGGAGACCATTATCAAGGGTTGGAAGCCAGAGGTGGAGATTCCTGGGGTCATAGAGATGAATGGCCTCGACGGTATGACTCTACATATCCTGCTTATCCTGACGGTCCTTCCTGGAACCCGACAAATGGCTATAATCAGCCTTATTGGCCACCAGAAGACAACCGTCTTCATCATATGCCCGACCGCACTCAACATCCAATACCAGACCGACGTTCAGACCGACGACAGGATCACCGTTCAGACAAGGTTGAGCAGAAGTGGCAGAGCGACTCTGGATGGGATTCTCGACGTCACACTGGCATGGCTGCCAAAGTATGGGAAGGACCAGCAGAACCTCCTACTCAAAACCGCTCCTGGGAACCAGCTCCAGGTTGGCGTCCCAGAACAGATTCGGCCCAGAATGCTCAACACAATAACAATAAATCGTCGTCGAAGAGCAGCAGTAGTAGCAGGAAGCCTCAGAACCAGACAAAGCAGAAGCGAGATTGGGGGCCAAGTGACGATAGCAGAGGTGGGCAAAACAAGCATGCTACGGACCCCAACAAGTGAGGCTTTCTCTTTGTTCTTCCAAGGTTTCCTAAAATTTCATTTCAGCTGGCAGAAGAGAAACACTGCAGCTGTCCCCGAAAAGATGAAGAAAAACTCGTCTCAGCGTAAACATCAGTCATTTTCACGATCTCGTTCGCCCGTCGAGTCATCCCATCAATCTCATCATTCGTCGAGGGCGCGCAGTCGGTCGTCTTCGCCTGCTCAGAAACGACGGAGAAAGGATTCAAGTTCTCCCAATAAAGCTCCGATACCATCCGATAGAGGTCGCAGTGGGTGGGGCCATCAACCCGATGAGCAACATTATCCTCGGGGTGATGTCAGTCGAAAGGGTCGTCGTTCGAGCATTTCTTCAATATCTAGTCGTAGTTCAGAGCGAAGCCCCAGTCATAGTCCAAGCAGGGACCAACCTCGACCAGTCCATCGACTTCCGACCGCAGGCTCCTCCACCACCGCTCACCAAGTATCTAACGGCAAGAATCATACTAATGGACGAAATAACAAGGTTCGTTAATTCGATTCTTGGGTTTTATGACTCAATATGTCTTTTTCAGCATCCCAAGAAAAAGTCATTCACTAACTCGAGCTTTCCGGCAACTCCGAGCTCATATCCCTCTTCACTACCTCAAAAACCGATGTTTGAAACACCTGATCCAGTACCTACTCGTGCTGCGAATAATGCTGGTTTCAAACCTATCCACCAGACCCAAACGACCAGCTCATCTTTGAAGAAATTTTTCCCCAGTGACGATGAGGAACTGGAAATTACGCCTCTTGTTGTCACAGCTGTAGCTCCTGCAGCAATTCCTTCACCGCCACCGCCTCCAATTCGACCGCCTTCATTGACCAAATCGCCTCCGACAGCTCGAAATTCGCCGCCACCACCGTCGCCGACAGTCTCTCGTTCAGAACCGCCTGATGTAGAACTGGAAGTCACATATAATGATCCAGGACCTCGCTCTTCTCCTTCTCCTGCAGAAAAGACAAAGCCCATTCCTGTCCAGCAGACCAGCAATGGACATCAACATATATCAACAGCTGACGCCGACAAGTCCAAATCCAAAGGGCAGCTATATTCTATCGTGAGCCAAGTTGGAGAAGGGACATTTGGCAAAGTTTACAAAGCTCGAAACACAATGACCCAGGTGTTTGTTGCTTTGAAACGCATTCGGATGGAGGCAGAGAAGGACGGATTTCCTGTCACCGCCATGCGGGAAATCAAGCTTCTCCAATCCCTGCGACATGACAATGTCATCCGACTGTATGAGATGATGGTCTCCAGCGGTAAGCAGCTTCAATCTATGTGAACTATAACTGATGTTTTGCTAGGGACTGCCTACATGGTTTTCGAGTACATGGATCATGATTTGACAGGCATCCTGTCTCAGTCCCAGTTCAGTTTTTCTGATGCTCATTTAAAATCACTGTGTCACCAAATGCTCTGTGGACTGGCTTACCTACACCACAAGGGCGTTATCCATCGAGACATCAAAGGATCCAACATCCTGATCAATAATCGAGGGGAATTGAAGCTGGCTGATTTTGGACTGGCACGGTTTTACCAGAAACGACGACGGACAGATTATACCAATAGAGTCATCACTCTATGGTATCGATCACCAGAATTATTGTTCGGTGCGACAGAATATGGACCAGAGGTTGACATGTGGAGTGCTGGGTGAGTCGATTCTTTGGATAACATCCATTTCACTCATCTTCGCTTTCAGTTGTATCATGCTGGAGTTGTTTACCAAGAAACCTGTGTTTCAAGGCAACGACGAGATTCACCAACTTGACGTGATATACAAGGTCATTGGGTCACCTACTCCAGAGCGTTGGGAAGGAATTGTGAACTTGCCGTGGTATGAGCTTGTGAAACCCCGAGAAACGGTGCCAAACCACTTTCGGGAGATGTTCCAGAAGTAGACATTATTCTCATTTCATCTTCGTCGCTCATGGATTCTAGGTGGATGTCTCCTGGAGCGTTAGATTTGGCCGAGACGCTATTGTCGTACGATCCTTTTCTACGTTCAACAGCAGTTCAAGCAATGATTGCACCCTATTTTTGCTCCGAACAACCTCCTGCGGCGCGTCCCGTCGGGTAAGGAAAATATCATGTTGTTCTCTCTGTTATTGACCTTCTCTAGACTGGCAACTCTGGAGGGCGAATGGCACGAACTCGAAACAAAACGAGAGCGAGCGAAAAAGCGAAAAAAGGAATAATGACAGGCCAATTTGAACATACAAATCAAGCTGCAGAAATGAACATCATTTGCGAACCACCGGATGAACGATGCACCAAATTTGCATGAAGAATTACAATAATACAGTTCTATGGATGCTCAGAGCGCTCAGAGTACACCTAGGGACAATTTATCAGCCAGCTACCTTTATCAAACCCTTGTCCTGCAAATGCTGGACGATGGACTCGACATTGGCGGCCGTAAGTCGTATTTGAGTATCCCAACGTTTGGTGAATGGAGCGCCAGTGTCTTCGGCTTCTTCAATATCTCCCAAGCCACCAGCCTTGCCCTGGGCATCGTCCTCTTCTCGACTACCCTCAAACCAGATCAATTTGTCGACTTGGTCAATGGAGCCTCTTAAGCGCCCTTGCTCAATCATTTTACGAGCCATCGTCTCTGCAGCGCCAGGAGCAAGGTCCAGGAGCGCTCCAAGTCCACGGAAAGTTATGTTGTTGTAGATTTTAGAGCTTGCAAGTAGATTATGCTCCATAACAGCTCGGTCAAGTACAGTCGAGGGACCTGTCCTAGTGCTGATCGCAGGTTCGCCGGGGCTGCTTTCCTCTTCTTTATGAGACGAGGCGATGCGATCGTTCGAAGACATAGCAATTTTTGCAAGCTGGTGGGGTTTAAGAGTACCTTCGAATTCTTTGACCTCTGCGGATCGTAGAATGTGATCAAGGAACATTTTGGAGAGGATGTTGTAGGTTGGAAGGTCCACTGTTCTCTCGTCACGGTACAGAGACGCCAGAACCCGGGATCGATTTGGTCCTGCTGGAGCAAGGACAGCACAAGTCACCGCAACCATCCTGATGAATAACTGAGCCATCGGAAAAGACGACAAGCTAAAGTTTACCCACAACATCTGACGACGCTCCTCTTCATCGATCTCTCCGATATAGCTCAATTCATGATAGCGACTGGCGGCTTCAAGGAATTTGCGACTGTAATCACTGATTCGAGCTTGGCAAAGTTTGAACTGTAGGGTTGTCTCCCGGTCATTTGCAGAGTGAACAAGGAGCTGAGCGCGATTGAAATATGTTTCTGCTTGGACCGAGTCTTCATCCTCGAGAAGAAGGCGAACAATACGAACGTAGACCCGCAATTTGTCTCCGTCTGAAAGAGCACTGAAGCTACAAGTCAATTAACGCGTATGAAGAGCAAGAAGCATGACTTGCCGTTGGCCTGCATCCAAAGAAAGACCCATAAGTACACGAGCGGCTTCACTCCATTCTTCTTCACGTTCCAGGAGGTCTGCAAGCTGGAACCGGAGAGAACTTACCTGTTGAATAGAGGAATAAATGAGGTTTCTTTCACGAACTTTGTACTTACTTGTTCCTCGTAGCTCACAATCCTGGGCTGGACTGTGGCGAGCGTATCCTCGACAACCTTTTTGCGAACTTCTGAATCAGAAATCCCACCATCACCGAGGATCTTGACGAGTTCGGAAAGGACATGTCTGCCAACCACAATGCCGACGCTTTCCTGGTTCACGACGGTGTCGACGACGAGATGGAGATCTGCTGGAATTCTGGACTGTTCGGAGCGAGAGACTATTTCTTGAATAAGGGAGACATAAGCTGGGCCCTTGTCTTTCTGGCCAAGAGCAGCACATTGGGCCAGCTTGCTCTCCATCGTAAGTTTGAGAGTGACTTGTTACGTAACGTTCCGCTGACAACAGTTCTCATCAATAATTTCGACTCTTGATCTTGGTCTCTGCTCTCATCTTCCCTGGTTTCTCTTGGTGCTACGGTCGCCGTTGGCTTTACTATCCCATTCAAACACTCTTCGTTCTTTCTCTTCAACTGACAGGTTTCAGGTCTGCTTTCTTTCTCACTGTGGGATTTATTCAGCTCAATAAATACTTGAATTGTCAGCCAACGACCTTGATTACTTCAATGTCTCGCCTTACTGCCAACCCTTTTCACAAGCCGCCACCTTTTCATTACCCTAATGCTCCTCTTAGTCCACCGGAAACAACCGTAGATGCAGCAGGTCCATCAGTCCGAAATGGCGTTGACAGCCTTCATTTGCAGCTCGACACTGACCTTGGTCAGTCTGCTTCAACCATGGAGAGCGCCGGGGCTCGTCTTCGCCGGGTATCGTCTTTGGCTTATCACGCTTCAAGTCTCGGAAGTCCTAGAGACCGGGCTCCTCATCACAGACACCACAAGTCGTTCGTCGTTGTGATCCCTCCTTCGACTTTCCTTGAGGAACATGGTCCATTGGGCCATACATTGTCTCTAGGGCCACGTCATCGTCTTTCCCAAGGAATTCTTATGCCTCTTTTCCCGACAGTACGTTGTTCAAGTCTTTATTGACTACAGGCGCTCATCTTCATCAGATGTATGCACAGCTGACAGCAATTGCAAAAGAGTTCAACTTTCCCAGTACAACAGGGATATGTCTCTATCTGCAATACACCGACACCAATAGCACTGTTACACCGAGGATATCAGATGAATCGTGGCAACTCATCTGGAGCCACGTCTTTGAAGCAGCGACTCCTTCCAGTCCAGGCCCTCCAATCTGCGGTAAAATCGAGTTTGACATTGATCAGCGTCATGCTCGATGGTACGCATCCTGGATCGGCGCAGCACAGCGAAGCCATTTAGACGGTCCTTTTACTGCTCCTTCGTTGGCGCACTTTCGACAGGAAAGCCGGACTACATATGCAGAAGACCCAGTCGATGATGAACAGCCCGATATTCGGCCCCATCTTCCACGTTCAGTTTCAACTCCAACTCGTCATGTACCCAGACAGTTATCGCTGGTTGACCGTGTAGAGACATCTTCTGTTCGCTCTGGAAGAACAGTACCCCGACCTTCCTTTACGCCTCCGGAGAACATCTCGTCGGCCCAGACCTTGTCTCCCATATTCCAGGAGGAAGAGCCCCAGACCGCGAAACTCGACCTTGAAAGCCGAGTCAAAAGCTGGCGTGCCAGCGCCTCTTTGAACCCCACGGCTCTCGCGGCCAAGGGACAGATCAGTCTCGAACCAGCGAATATGCCCAATTCCATTAGTCTCGAAAGTTCCACGAACCCTGAAGCTGACGATGAGCTTGACCCGGCAGACTATGCCTGGTCTATCTCATCAGCGGGACCTAATGATTATGAGCTCGAGAGCGTCATGTCGACAGAGCGTATAATGTCCATCCATATTGCCAACCGTATGGAGGGATCTGTATGTCTGACGCCTTCAGTCTGCACTTCCTTTGGACCATCGGATTACACCCTTCCTTCGCCTTTCGAATCCGAATATCGACCTTTTACTCCAGATATTGCTGGACGGATGTATGAAGATGTACCGCCTACTCCTTTGACTGCAACGTCTTGGGGTCCGGCTTCTTACTATATATCTTCCTCAGAGAGCGAGTACTACTCTTATTCTGTCGACCTAGGTGACCGTGCCATTTTCAGCAGACCTGTCACTCCTGGTACCGCCACAAGTTGGGGCCCTGGATCATGGCCCTCATCGCCCATTGCCATTTCTCGACCTCGTTCAATTCATTTGGGTGACAGAGGCGATTACAGTCGACCAGCGACACCGTCCACTGCGACTTCTTGGGGAGCACCGCTTTCATATCCTCCAAGTCCTGTCACTCCTTACTTTGTTTCGACACCTGATGCTGGTCACCGTAACTTTGATACTGACGAGATCGAGCCCAGAGCTGTACCATGGGCTTTTGGTTGGCCATACTTTCACAGTCCGGCTGAAGAGATTACGCCTAGCGCTGTACCATGGGCCTTTGGTTGGCCATACTTTCACAGTCCGACTGAAGAGATTGCGCCTAGCGCTGTACCATGGGCCTTTGGTTGGCCATACTTTCACAGTCCGACCGAAGAGATTACGCCTAGCACTGTACCATGGACCTTTGGTTGGCCATATTTCAACAGTTCGACCAGCGAGAAGATTCTCAGCGTCACTCCCATTCAAGGTCGAGGTTACCCTTATCTAAACATCTGTGAGCGCATTCAACCGGAATCATCAACTCTTATTGATCGTCGCACAGATGAAGCGGTATATCCCCACTTTGATTTATATCCGGCATTGCCGGGAACCAATTCCAAAGCAAAGATGAATGGTGAGTTTTTGTTTTCCTTTCCTAGACCACCTTCCCTCATGCTTGCAAAAAAAGACGTACAGCCCATTGAGAAATCTGGTTCGACTTACCCATCGTATCTCAAGGAATTTAGAACCGTGTACTCTTACCACAGTAGCACACCAGTTGTTTCTGACAGGCGGACTCTCCGAGACACAAATGCGCTTTCAAAAATCCCATATTTAACCAATTGTAAGTTGATCGTGTGTCAGGAATGTTTTGTGCTGACAGACTCCAGTGCTTTCGGTCTATGCTCATTTCATTGAAGCTGTGCCTTCGCATTCTGTCATGCACGCCGGTTACCCGTCCTTCGTTCTCTGTAAATGCTTCATCAGAACTTCAATCTGCATTTGGCTAATCTTTGCCCGCAGATCCTGCTGTCTCATCAAAGTCCAAAGCTATCGTTGTCACTCCCATTGCTGTTCGATTACCAGCCCAATATTCAGTGCTGAATATCTGCTAGTATTCCTGAACGCCTTTTGAAAAGTACTAATTCCTGTTCCAGATCCTGCGGTCTATCCTGGAAATTTAGATGAGATATACCCGCACACCAAGCTAGATATCCGAGGTCCAATTAGGGTCTCCATTGAGACGAGCTATCCGCATCTAAACATCTGTATGTCACTTTTACAGTGTATCCTTGTTCAACCTGCTTACTCTCTTAGACCCGGCTGTTTATCCTGCAAATCTGGAGAAGATATACCCGCAGAGCAAATTGGACGTCAAAGGACCAAATAGAGTTGTCACTTGGAATGGATATCCTGACTTCTGCCTTTGTGCGCCACATTTATGCAAATCGGACCTTCCTCATCTCTTCCAGATCCCGCGCTAATCCCTCAAGCGAAAGGATATGCTCCTGAAGTCGGTGCCAGGATTCAGTCTCGGCTTGCGGTTCCTCTTATGCTCCCGGACCGTAAAACACGTCAGGTCACTTCCCAGTACCCCGATTTCTGCCTCTGTAAGCGCTCAATTTGATTAATGCATATTGCTGACACCATTGCCCAGACCCTGCAGTGTCGACTTTGCCATTGAGGTCCCAATATCCCGACTTTTATTTGTGTACGCACGCCCCCTGGGCTCCGTAATATCGGTTTGCTGATTCTCTCGCAGATCCTGCTGTCTCATCAAAGTCCAAAGCTGTCGTCTCTCCCATTGCTGTTCGATTGCCAGGCCAATATCCAGTCCTGAATATCTGCAAGTTTCCTGCACGCATCGTGAAAAGAATATCACTAATCCCTACTCTAGATCCTGCTGTCTATCCTGGAAATTTGGATGAGATATACCCGCACCTCAAACTGGACGTCAAAGGACCAATCAGAGTCGTCGTTTCATATCCTCGGTTTGACCTTTATCCTGCCATCTTCTCGGACCTGGGGAGCTCAAAGGCCAAAGCTGTCGTCGTCACTCCCATTGTTGTTCGATTGCCAGCCCGATATCCAGTCTTGAATATCTGCAAGTTTTCATGTACGCCTTGTGAAAAGGATATCACTAATTCTTGCTCTAGATCCTGCTGTGTATCCCGGAAATTTAGATGAGATATACCCGCATACCAAGCTCGATATCCGAGGACCAATCAGAGTCGTCACTTCAATGGAATATCCGGCTTTCAATTTGTGTATGTGACCTCGCTAGCTCATCGTAGTTCAACCAGCTTACTCGCTCCAGACCCGGCTGTTTATCCTGGAAATTTAGATGAGATATACCCGGCCACCCGACAAGGACCAAATAGAGTCGTCACTTTAGCTGGATATCCTGACTTCTGCCTCTGTGCGCCACATTCATGCAAACTAGACTTGTGCTCATCTCTTTCAGATCCTGCGCTGGTCCCTCAGTCAAAAGGATCTGCGCCCAAAGTCGGTGCCAGGACTCGATCTCAGGCCACTTCGCAATATCCCGACTTCTGTCTGTGTAAGCCTTGTCTCGTTTCCTGAAATCGACTTCTTATATGACACCCAGATCCTCCTGTGTCGCTGAAGAAATCCGGACCTACATCCCAGTACCCCGATTTCTGTCTCTGTGAGTTTTTAATTGATTTAATGCAAACATGATCGCTGACTTCATTGCCCAGATCCTGCGGTGTCTCGGTCGCCAAAGAAGTTGACGCCTATGTCTTTGCGATTGGGGTCCTCTTACCCCACGTTCAACCTCTGTACGCAGGCCCTGGGCTCCATAAGTTAGCCTCACTGAAGTTTTACCCTAGATCCTGCGAGCTACCCGTATTTCGACCTTTACCCGACAGCCGCATTCTCACATGTAAAAGACCAGCTTGTTGTTGTGAAATCATTTGCGCCTTACCCCAGATTTATCCTCTGTAAGCTAGACAAGATTTACATCTCGAAATATACTGATTTCTCCTTAGATCCTGCGGTCTACCCTCACTTTGACCTTTATCCTTCATGGACACAGTCTCTGTCGCGTAAAAGTCACAAAACGCATGCACAACTGTGGCAACTTGTCATGAGCGAAAGGAGATTGCACCCAGAGGGTGTCCGTCGGCCAGGGAAATCGCACCAGCAACTTCACGATTCCACATTCCCGAATGGGCAAGTCTTTTCTCCTAGTGGTACGCCTAAGCCCCCTGCTCGGAGCCAGCCACAGAGAATATCTGTCGCTCGATCTCGTTCAGGTTCCATTGCTGCACCTTTGATGCCTCGACCAGGACAGTCTCTCCGGCTTGCCAGAGCCCCGGCTCCTGTATCCCCGATTATTGAGAATGAGATTTCACCACATAGATCTCCTTCATCCCGGATGGCAAAACGGGAAGAGTCACCTCGTCTTTCTCCAGTGCAGGATCGTCGTTCTCTTGGTCTTCAAAATGCAACCTTGACCCGATCCGTTTCAGCAGTGACTCCTCAGCGCCCTGTCAATGATTCTCGCCTGGACCGGTCACAATCTGCTTCTGGTGGACACAGACGAAGAGAGAGCCTCGTTTTACAGAGAGTGAAAGCGTTCAATACATGTATGAAACTTTTTACAGACTGAAAAGCTGATCTGACCTTTTCAAATAGCAGCTGACAGTCCTACGCCACCTCCTCGAATTCCTCTGCCTGGGTTGCCTAGTGGACCCAAGGCTCTAGACAAATCTAGGTTTACTTTTGCATAAACAGATTTAGCACTTGACGCTCTGATTACAATAGGAAGGCTGGTAATACAACACAGAAATATAGATCAGTCAGAGAGATTGGCAGCTTCGTCGTTGTCATCTTCATCCTCTTCGTCGTCCATTGGATTCGATGCAGTACTTAGAACATGACCGGAACCTGGCATTGGCTGGCCTTCTGGTTCTGGAGCAAGTGTCGGTGGCGGTGGATTCTGCTTGACAGCAGCAGCACGAGTGGCTCGAGCTTCTCTGAGTTGCTTTTCCCGAGCGTCGTGTGACTGCTTGCTGAGTCTGTCGTCTATGAAGGCTAATTTGACCTGGATACGTCAAAACGCTGCACGTAAAGGAATTTCAAGTCGACATACCTTTTCTGCGATGGCTTGAGCCACCGCTTTCTCATCCACCTTTGAGCGACTTGCACGCTCCTGCTTTTCTCGCTCTAATGTCAAGGCTTCCTGCAGGATGACAGTGCCAATACGCAAATCCTCGATGCGCCTGGGATTGAACGTATACCTACGACCCTTGTAAGTCTGAGAAGATAACTAAAAAGTCTACAAACCATGGTTGAAATTTAACTACCTGCAACTATGAGTTATGACCGTAAGACTTATGTGGTAAGTAGTACCTCGGGACGAAATCCAAGCTAGATCAAGGGTTAGACTTTTGTAAAGCGTTGTAAGAGACACATAACTTACCTCGATCGCATACTCCAAGGCACCTTTGGGATCGACCAGGTTTCTGTCAAGAGAAGGTAAGAGTCGGAGAAGTTCTAGAAATGTCAGCGCACTTCTTGATTATATTGTTAGTCGGTTTGAATTGCTGAAATGAATCGCCGTTAAAACAAGGATCAGTCCAAGATATTGGAATCTTGCCTGGTATTTGGGGTTGTCGGGCTCTCGAAGCAGATTTTCGCAGATGGTGAGGAGTGTCTGGAGATTGGGATAACAAAGAAGAGTGGTGGCGTCAATAGAAAACGAAGGAACGTCAGATTGTATTGAGTACCTTCAATGAAGTCAACGCCTGCTCTTTAGAATTGGGCCGGAGGATCCCTGGGTCGATTAATCTTCGAAATACTTGCTTCCTCGATTGCTGGGCAAGTAGCTGGGTTGCAGTAAGCTCGGGAGCTGGTCTTTGACGATTACGCAGTTCTGCTGCAGCAAGAGCTTCAGAGTGGGCAATTGAGTGATCTGGGCGTGGAGATTCTACTGCAGTAGCAGGAGTTTTCGAATCGGAATCCATGTTTTGTAACCGGGCTGGGCAGGTTCTGAGTCAAGACGTCACGAGAAGGGCAACTATGATCTCAAACTTGGACGTCGAGATTCGCCCTGGGTTGGGCCTAGGAATATTCGAACTAGGTCTTTATATTCCTTATTCTATAGTTTCATTTTGGTAACTCGATGCAGGCTCGTCTATTTGGACAGTCCTGGACCTTTTGCGTCGAGTGCAGCACTTGTTTCCCCAAGTGGACGTCAAGTTTGACCCCGATGCCTCTTCAACAACCCCAATAATCCTTCATCTTCGACCTCATCTCGATTTACTGTTCTCTGGCAAACACCAGAGACTGAGGACGATATGTTTGCGCAAGCTCCAGGATCCAAATCCACCAGTGACCCTTCGATACAAGGATACAATCATGTCTTCGCCGGACGAAGTTTTACGCAGAGTTGGAGTCAGTCGAACCTTTGGACCTACTTACCCTGGAGATGCTCTGCGGTATCCTGGCCTTTGGTTCAGCTTTGAGGAAGACGGCATGGGTGAAGCTTTGAAAGGCCCCCAGAACGAGGATCGGATGCAAGAAGTCAAGCGGGTTTTCATCACACAGAAGGACGTCGGGGATGATGATGCACTAGGTGAAGTTTTAGAATGTCCGATAATGGATGGCGACGTGTCGCTCGCAGTGGTCAAGGCATGTTCATGCCAATTTCCGACTGTGGCTCTATTAACCTGGAAAGGTCCATGATGGTGTAACTCTTCATTTCCATCCCTCATCATCCAAACCGCTTCATATTCGCATCGGAGAGACGACGGCTCAGGACCTCATCGTCGACCTCGGACAACCACTTCGGACGCATTACAAGGAGGACCAACGAATGTCTATTCATGCAACAGCAAAGGATTCAGATAGCGATGGCGAGCCCGGATGTAAGCTACATCGAGTTCCATCGCAATCAAGGCTCAAACTTTCTAGATTTTTACAACTATTTCCAGCACGGACTTGATTTTCTCCTTTCGACATCTACCCACAAAGTGCTCAAGATAGTGCTCCACTCCAACATCGTAAGTTGCTCCGCTTCTCATATCCAGAGTTCTCAATCTCCTTCAGCCCGGTTCTGCCAACTTTCATCGGTATAAGAGATGCAATTGGGAAATTGAAGGGGTTCCAGAAGACGATGAGGATGGCTAGTCGTCTTTATTTTTGAGATGAAGAAGATGCTGATTCCTGGCCAGACACACCGCCACGAAAACGGTTCTCTGACCGGGTAAGGCTCTTGACGATCACTCTTTTCGCTTCTTACTCTCGACTAGTTTGAAACCATCAGCCATTTTTTGAGCCCTCATCAATCGCCGTCGTCCATGTTGCTTGACCGCACAGACGAAGACGACAATGTTACATTACCAGGTGCCGCCACACGTCGTAGGTCTTTACTTCCTGAATGCCTGGTGTTGTTGACCAACTTGCTTCAGTCGTAGGGTTTCCTGGAATTGTCTTAGAAGTCGCTGAATCCCAAGTTGTATCTGTAATGTTGTTCTAACGATGTATCATTATAATTGTATATTAGAGATCTCCAAATTCACCATCGAAGACGGCCTGGCTGACGTCGCCTCTTTTCACCTTTTTCGCGAGCCTTTCTTCTCTTGCCATTTCATCCCAGTCCTCACCGTCGCTCTCAGCGCGAAGTCGCTTGGCAGATTCAGCGGCAGCGAGCTGTTGCTGTTGCTGCTCTTTCAGCCACTTCTTTTTGCCTTTACTTTTTGCCTGTCGTTTCTCCCTCTTCTCTTGCTGACTGGCCTTGTCACTCCAAGCAGCATTCAGTTTTGTTTTCTCCGCCCGAGCCGCTCTACGTCTAGCCAGTTCCGCCTCTGGCACAGCTTGAGCATCCGCGGCAAGCCGTTTCGCCTCTTGAGCTTTATCCAAATAAGCATATGTCGTCCACTGGTGCGAATTGAGGGAAAGTTTGAGATGAATCGGGAGAGACTCACGTCGACATCGGCATCTTGCCATGAACTCAGATCGTACCCCTTCAATTCGGGCATTTTGGGAAGGCGCAACAAGCCAAAACTTTTGGCGACTTCAACGAGATCAAGGTCCTTGAGCCGAAATATATATGAAGCTTCATGTTTGGAGTACGCTCGTACGAATGAGACAAAAGCTACGAGAGCCTGACAACGTGTCAATGTTCAATAAATGCAATGGACAGCGAGAAAATACCATATCATGGATCGCGCGATCAGTGAGAATGGTTTTTCGAATGGTTGATAGAAATAATGGATCAGCGGGATCCTCCGAGTCATTGAGTTCAAGAGGTGCATGCTCCTGAAGAGGAATTTTGCGAACTGACATGAAATCTGAGTGAAATATTCAGCAGATAGTGGGACAACGAAGAATCAGACGCGCCGACATATTCAATCTCTCTTCCTACCAACAGAACCCAGGCAGTACCACTACGTCCAGCTCGAGCAGTCCTTCCACATCGATGGGAGAATGCTTTTGGGTCAGTAGGTGGGTCAAACTGGATGACTACATCGACGTGAGGAAGGTCGAGACCTCGAGCGGCAACATCTGTCGCTAGAAGGATACAAGGCGAAGAAGGGGTGGAAATAGCGGATGAAAAGCTGGTAAGTGTTCGTGTCCTGACATTGGTGGGCAGCTTCCCATGCAAAGAGTACAATGAGGTCTCTGGAGGCAGCAGCTGAGGCAGGATCTAACAAATGTACGTTAGCAGTGAAGATCCGCAAGATAACGGTCTTTACTCGATAAAGATAATCCACAGAAGCGCCTGTAGCAAAATATACAATGAAGTGTGAGGACTGATGTTGCGCCATTTCATAAAGGATTATCCGTGTCAACTGGACGAGCTTTTGTGCTGGTGGGCATTCTAGATAAAAGTTTTTCAAGCTAGAATAGTTGAGTAGTTGATTTGAGGCTAGAAACTGACGCACTTTGCAGGTATCCTCCTTTCTTCGACGACAGAACCTCCCGCAGTGCCATCGGCGCGCTGTGCTGCGTTTCTCTTGGTTTGGACCTTGACGACGACACGGGCTGGATTACGCAGGCCGACTCTTACGAGTTCTGAAAGCCCGTCTGTCATTGTTGCGCTAAACAGACCGGTGCGACGTTGTTTGGGAAGATGTGTCAAGATACGCGTCAGGGTTAATTGGAAACCCAGATCCAGGAGCCTGTAGTTTCGGTCAGTTATTTTTGACTAAAAGGTAAAGTTTCTCAAACCTATCTGCTTCATCTAACACGAGAACATCCAGCTCTTTCACGCTCACTGTTGTTTTCCCTTTACCTAGAAGAAATTCTTCAACACGTCCCGGTGTCCCAATGATGATATCGGCGCCTGTGCCGATGAAGCGCTTGACGTCTTCGGCTGGTGATGATGTCGTCGAAGAAACGAGTAGAAGCGGCTGTGGATTACATGGAATCTCAGACTCTCCTTCTTCTGGCTGGGAAGTGAGAAACAGGGAGAATATGGAGTGTATCTGAGTTGCAAGTTCACTGATAGCAAGGTGTAAGGAGGAGGAGAGAAAGGGATCTGGAGACTACTCACCGAGTTGGACTGATAATTAGAGCACCAATTTCGTTCTTCCTCAATTTATGTTCCCGACGGATCATACGTTCCAGAATTGGAATGACAAAGGCAAGTGTCTTTCCTGAGCCAGTCACCGCCTCTACGACGACATCTTTGTGCTTCAAAAACAATGGAATGGTGGAAGCTTGAACGGGGGTCATTTGAGAGTGACCCATGGACTGGATCACGTCGAGGCTAGTTCTTTGTTGAGATATATTCAAGTGCAGTCAAGGAGACATACATCCATGGAGTAAGTTGGGTTGGCAAGGCGGCCCAGGACCCAGCGAAAGCAGTCGAGGTCATGGAAATTTGGAAAAAGTTTGAATCACGTGCTAACATTCCTGTCAAGTTCTACCAGTGTTGGTGATCCGATTCCCAAGAGCTTGTTGCTCAACTCAATGCAAACGCGTCGACGATGGGTTTCACTGGGTAAGGGATACTGTCATTTGTTTGTTTTCTTATTCAGTCGTCATAGATTGGCTCGCTGGGTTAATGCTCCGACCACTGGTACCTTTATTTCTTGATCTGACCGCGCTTTCTTTCAACTGTTCGACCAGGTCTTCAGCTGATTAAGGACAACATCATTCTGAACCACAACGTGAGTTCTCCTGCAAGTGGTACTCATTCATCTCACAGTTTACAGGGAATGGTCCTAGGAAAATGGAGTCTCACAATAAAGTCATTAAGGTCGGCCCTTGGGCAAATTCCTGGATTCCAATTGCCCTCAGAACGCACCATGTGTGCTCTCACCATGAACGACAAAGTTTTCGTCCTCCTTGAAGATCCTTTGGCGCCAGCCCGAGCAGATATCCTTACCGCAGGACCTGACGCTACCTATATCCAAAATCCGACCCATTATCGAACCACATTCTTGACCCTGAATCCTCCCGGTGCATTGGAACAGCTTTTGAGCCAGCTAAAAGCGAGATGGACCGCGGTCCGACAAACTGGGAATAATATATCTCAACGAGGCCCGACTTCTGGGCAACAGCTACTCATAGAGGGTCTCATATTCGGCATTGGGACCGACTGGCTGGTGCGAGTGGGAAATGTGATTCTGGCCGGCGGTGCTGTTAAAGGCATGTTGCTTGAAGTTGGTGTTTCTACTTTTGCCTTGATTGCATCTAATATGGTGGGATTCAGGCTGAATATCTTCCATTACCCGTGCTACACTCACCAATAGCAGACGGAACCTCGGAGCTATTGTCGAATCTGTTGACATCAGTGCTACCAAACGTGAGGGATGCAAGGACAGTGGCAGTGACCATCAGCGACGCCCAATGGGAGGATGTTCTGTGGGACAGGGAAGACCAATCGACTGAAGAACCAGACACTAAAGAAGATGAAATATATGCTTACGGTGCCGACGATGTGGCCAGGAAACGAAAAGGCGACTGGACAGGTGTCGACAGGTCTGTTCTCTAGTTTCTTCACATGCACGCGACCTGAATTGGTCCAGGGATCGACGGTCTGCTTTTCTTATAATCGGAGCATTGCGATCAGAGGGTATTCTGTAGTCATTGCTGCAAAGGAATAGAGAGCGGGACTTGTAAAAAAAAAAAAACTAAATATTCCCGACTCGGAGCAAACTCGGAGTAGTCGAGCCTTCCGACCGAGTCACTGAGCCCGTGATAAAAGAAGCTCGTCATCAACCATCACGGACGCATGTCTTGACTGTTTGCTCGTCTTGGAGTATGCAATGGTCGTCAATCCTTCGGCCTTGCGCCAATAATACACGACGTTGGCATCTCCAACAGGCTCGACACGAGTCAAGTGGTCGTTATTTTTATCAGAACAGACAGCTAGAGCTTTACGCTTCCAAGGAAGCTAAACGGCTCACGCTACGACAACTGGTGAGTAATTACTATTCAAGCAACTCCGCTTGTTTCAATGGTGCAGGTCTTTTTCGGCCGCGCGATGGACGAAGAGCGATTGGTCAAAGTCAGTCTCATTCTCATCCAGCCAGTCTGTGGTCATTGACGCATTCAAGTCTGCCAATTATGTCAGGGAAGAGCTCCCAATCAGACTGGCACATCGCATTCGTGATCTCCAGGCGCTCCCCTTCGTGGTAGTGACCCAAGAAGGGGTCGCAAAGGTCTACGAGGTATGCTATGAGCCTTGTCAAAGATATGCGATTTACTGACACTCGGATAGATGTACTGGGACGCGTTTGAGCGGTATGGACTTGAATGGAGAATGTTTCCGATGTCTCTGACTTTGCTCCAGCTTTCGGCGATTTCCACCAGTCAGGACCACGGCAGACAACGAGGCATTTTGCGAGTTCTTGAAGGGTATACTGGCTGAACAGTGAGTCATCTTTTCTTTCCAGTATGGATAGCAAAACTGACCCGTGGCCAGTTCCACTGTGATACCGCAACTATCGTTGGGACTCAGTCTTTCCTCGCCTTACCTCCCACCGGAGAAGCTCGATTCCTTCATGCATCGTATGTTGGTCTCTCGGATATCTAGAAGGGTGCTGGCCGAGCATCACATCGCTTTATCGGAACTGTATTCTGGCAAGAAACACGGAGATCCTACAGGCGAACCACATGTCGGAATTATTTTCACTGGTCTCAATGTTAAGAGGAGCATAGAGAAATGCGCTAGATTATTGCGACAACGGCCCGCTGATATCGATCTGGACACACCTACTCGAGGATCAGGAGGTCCTGGCTCATGGCCTAGAATCATTGTCGACGGCCATGTCGAGACCAAATTTGCCTATGTGCGCGAACATGTCGAGTACGTCTATCTCGAACTGTTTCTGCTCCTCTTCTAATTGAAATCAGATACATGGTCTTTGAGCTGCTAAAGAATGTAAGCTTTGGTTTTGCGGGCATATTTGTCCATTCAACCGGTTTTACAGTCGATGCGTGCGACCAAGCTAATGCATAGAGCATCAGAACTGCCCCCGATCCGAGCTACGATTGCAGAGGGCGCAAATGACGTGAGCATTCGAATATCGGATCAAGGTCAGTTACTTGAACCACCTTGTACATTCAACTGATGCCTTACGAAGGAGGTGGCCTTTGGAACTCTGAGAATCAAATCCAGTCTCCTTCAGATCTGTTTTCCTTCTCGCATACGAGAAATCCGTTACGTCTCGAACGATCTCGGATCGGCGCCCTACGACAGCTTAGTTCCACTGACGGCGGCATGAGAGGCACAGTGGATGAGCAGCTGAACCGATGGAAAAAAGCCCAAAAGGATCCAGAGACAGACGCTGGAGTCGGTGCTCATCCAAGATTCGGAATAGGACTTCCGATGAGCAATATCTTTGCGACGTGAGTAGTCTTGGCTTTTGATTAAGGTTGTCAAGCTGAAGGGCCCTCAGATACTTTGGAGGTTCTCTTCAGCTTGTTTCGATGGATGCTTGGGGTCAGTCTGATCTGTCTCAGAGTCATATGCTACATGCTGACCGTCTACATTAGGTACAGACGCTTATCTGAGGCTTCCCAAGCTCGTAAGTTCTCTTCTTGTTCCTCCAGTCCAGCATTAATCTCTTGGACAGGGCACCAATCTCGAAGGGGTTGAGGTTTAGAGGCACAGAGGAACAGGATTTACAGTGATAGTAATCTATTCGAAACGAATGTCACCGAATGTGCCTGATTGACAAGGGACCGCAAGTTGACATGTCACGCTTTGTTTTGTCTGTTCTCTACAGCCATGCCTAGAGATCAGGATCTGCCACCTCCAGCATACTCGCAGAAAGAGTTTGAAGAAAAGGTATCAGCGACGCTGCGACAGTCGTTAGAAGAAGAAGAATCAGAGTTCGAGGAATGGGATGAGGCAAAGTTTCTCAGGGCTGCCGCGGCAGAAGAGAAACGGCCCATATCACCACTAAGGATCAACAAAAGAAATCCAGCCAGCCCACCTCTCGCCACGAAACAGCGTCCAAGATGGCATGCTGAAGCTAGCAGTGCTTCTTCCGCTGGATCTGCGAATTCATCAACACATGTTATTCCCGAAGAAGACGAGGAGGATAACTCTTTGCCACCACCGCCCTTCACGGCCATCGGTCCATCTCTTGACGGACCACCTTATAATCCTCAATCAGAGTCTCCTTCACCCTTGAACTCACCGCAGGCTGCTCCAATCATCTTATCGGCTCCTCTGCCAGAGGATCTAGATGAGCCGGAGCTCGAGCCAGAGCGGCCCAGTGAACTCGCTTACCGACATTCACTTCCACCACAGCAATCTCGTCCAATCAGTGTTGCTGTTCGTCCAGCTTCGGCTTATGGGGAACCACAGGGCGCGCCTATGATCAATCCCAGACTGGGTTTCAGCTCGTCTGTGGCATATGGCAAATCCAGCACTTCTAACAGAATGAACTGGACACCCGAAGTTTCTCAAGCACGTATTGATCCAACATCATTCTATAAGTATGAGAACAGATACCAGACAGTCTTTTATACTTAATTGTCTCCTATAGCTCTGCGGTATCGGCTCATTTACGGCCACAGCAGTGAGTCGATTCTTCTGGTTACAGAAGGTGGTTTTGACTGACTCGAATTCCAGGGTCTCTTCCTTCAATCAACCTCAGCGGCCAGCGAGTATGGCCTTTACGCAGCCGGCAGGTATAACGCGACAGAATACTTGGACTGAAAGTCCAAGACCTACCTATGCTGCGACTTCTCCTCCACCGATTATCAACTCTGGATATCCATATGGCCAGGGATGGAATCCAAATCTGGCTTGAATGTTCCTTGAATGATATGCTCGAATGTAGTGTAAATTCTGTATCGCTGTACTAGTTGTACAACAGGACAATGGATGTCATCGGATGCTATAATAAGGTAGCTGCTGTAGCTCGAGATATAAAGATAGAGCGTGAGATATACTAGCTGGGTTTCAAATGAAATCCAGTGTTTGGCAGCGCAGACTTGGGCGTTTTTCGCCCCCATCACGTGCTCCCAAAAAGGAAATTGTTTGGTTTTTGTTTGCACTGATTGTGAACCGGTTCATGATACATTCAAATCATTATTTTTTGTTGTCCGGTACATTAATTTGAGGAATCTTTGAAAAATAATATATTATTGCTCTTTTCTTGCCAGGTCGTGTCTTTCCGAAGGTGCGGGAAGAGTACCCGTCACTCGCTCCCGCTCCCCTCCCTCGCAAGCTCGGGGGGTCCCCCGAGCCGCGGGAGTCTCGGACGGGCACGCTAAAGACTCGTTCCCGCTTTCAACGGATATGGAGACTCTCCAAGGATCGGCCTTTTTGGTGGCAGCAGCTTCAAAAGTAAGGTATCAAAAAAACAGACACCTAGCAGTCTCGAACTGAGGAGCAGGAAGGGCGGAAGAGCAACAAGCATCTGCATTGACAGCAGTCTGACTGAGCCATTGAGTTATGGGAAGCAGGGTTTGGTATAGGGTGACAGCAGCCCGCGGAAGTTCGGAGATGAACCGCACGAACCAAACGTCATCCGATTCGGGCGACAACCAAATAAAAACCAAACAATTCCCTTTTTTGGAGCACGTGATGGGGGCGAAAAGTCAAAGGCTGCAGCGCAGCTGCCTGACTCGAGGTGTGGAGAAGAAACACCATTGATTGGTGTTCTGTCATCCAGAAAGACTCTCGTCAAACAGCTGAGGGTACACAAGGCAACCGACAGCATCAAGACGAAGGCCGAACCCAACCTGAGCAGAGCTCCACGAGCCCCGGCTCGAACCAAGCCGAGGAAAGATGCTAAAGTGGCGCCGAACCCAACCCGAGGTCTGTTCAGGAATTCATTTATGTTTAAATTGGGTAGAGAATTATAGTAGAGATGTGAGTCTGTATGGAAGAAAGGAAAGAGAAGTTCAAGTGTCGAGAAATGCTGGGAGATCTTCCGAGAGACCGTGATCTTTCGCAAACTCTCGACGGCGAAGCTGCCATTGTGCGGTTAACGCGATCGGGATGACCTTCTCCAATCGTCTCCAATAGAGGAGGAAGCAAAGAGAACTCCAACCTCCCAGCTTCATGACAATTTCTGGCGCTACACCTTGCATCAGCAGAAGAAAGGAGCCCCCAATGCGGTAGCTGTGGCCTGAAACCTTATCGAGGCCTGCCGCTTTGTAAATATCTGGGATATAAAGATTAGATAAGTGATATGACATTGTGAAGAGTAGGTCACAAACCAGCAGTGAACGAGATAAAATCAGATTTTGTGAGTGTGATCCAACGGTCACCTTCCCGATAGGCGAAAAAGGGTATCCCTTTTCCTGATTCACCATCACGTAGTGAGTTGACTGAGAAATGGTTACGTCGTGCTTTTGTAGGACAACAAAGACCACCCGTGGCTGTCAGAATGACTTCACCACCCCGAATACTGGTTGTTTTGGTCCAAGGTAAAGGAAATGAGTCAACATCAACATTGTTGACTGAAGACTCTTGAACAATGACTGATCTGTCAATGTCGTGAATTGGATCAAAGTCTTTGATAGACTTGATAAGAAGTTCGCCCAAGCGTCGACAGCTGCCAAAGGCAACATTCGCGACGCCCAGATGGCTGCATCGTGAGGTTTGGAGATGTCGAGAGCATGAAACAGTGCTCGGAGATGAGAGAGTTCGATAGGAGGCCTGGGTGAGCGAGAGAAGGTGACCCCTTCTTTCGCCGCCGTGATTTTTATGCTCGAAACCCAGCTATCCTTCCCATGCCACTCTGCACGATTGAAGATGTGCCACATGCGTAAACCGTTGAGCCAATTTTCGATCATTTTCCCAGTACCTGTGCCTGAAGCATCTGCAATCCAGGCTGCGAGTAAAATTGGAGAAGCTGGCATGCGGTTGGACTCGGAAATGCCCTCGCGATCACAGAATTGCGTGAAACGCAGTAAACCTGCGCCATATGACTCGCGAGAAGAGTCTACCACTGAGGACAACATTTTTTCGTAGATCTTGTTCTGGAGCCGAAAGGAGATCTCGTCGTTAAGCTGGAATTGGGCGTGACGAGAATGTGGTGTAGTCCACATCAGAACCCGACGGTCTGCTGGAACAAGAGGACGGTAAGGACTAGGTAGTATCTCATTGCCGACTCTGGGGCGGCGAGCTAGCTTGGGTTTGAGGGATAGAGCTACATTGTGTCGTACCAGTTGCAGAGTCAAGTCGGTTATGGATTCTGGATCAAGAGAGTGAATTGTGGAAGATGATAAAATCGAATTTGTCGTATATACATAAGGAGAAGAAACATCTCTGGGTGGAGTTTGGGAAGTGAAGATGAAATCATTGGTATCTTGAGCCGGGAAAATGAGGTCGTCGTAAGAAAGAGTCAATGAATTTTCGGAGTTGATGTTACGCGGAAACATCCACTCTGGGGTCTCATCGGGGCCCGGTTGTATCGAGGATGTGCTGTACAATGTTAACGAAAGAGCTTTGACAAGATAAATGAAATACCTAGACATTGAGATTCTTGAAAAATTTGGACAGGTCCCTTGGTACGTCAAATTTTCGTACGAGACGATTTTGTATGGGTAGACCCAACACTCCACGCAAGAGAGGATCTGAAGGATTGTCAGCTGAAGGAATATAGATGAATTTGGGGAATATGTATGCATGTGATGATGTGGCGAAAGTTCGTCGAACGCAAAGATTGATAGCAATATTACAGCTGTGCCCTTTGGTGTGGGCGCCAATGGCACCATTGTTGTCTGAATGGATAAGCAGATGGGCGCCCCTGAAACCAAGCTGAACCAGAAAGTACATCAGCAGCTCAAGCACTACTGCCTCTAACCAGCCAATGTCTCTGCCCGGAACTTTCCATCCTTCTACCAGCTCGAACGCAATCCATTTCTCGCCTATCAAGATGCCGATTCCCCAGCTTGTTGATGCGTCAACAAATATGTCGAGGTCCTGTAAAGGTCCAAGCGGACGAAGCTCCCGGTAGATGCCGGGTCTCGAGAGCTCTCTCGACCACCATTTCAATGCGCTGATGACCCCGCCTGAAACATGCAAAGGATGAGGATGTTTGGAGTTGTATTTGGACATGAAGTTGGATATGGCTGGCAAGTGAGAATTGCCGTTTTGATGAACGAAGGAGATATGGATCAAAGACCCGTGAATATGCTGAAGGTCCTGTAACGAGGTACGTAGACCTGATTGGATAGAATGAATCATAGTGTTGACATGGCCAAGGAATTTGAGCCGTTTTTTCTCGGGCAGCGAGACTTGTCGGAGATGGAAATTCCACAGAAAGCCAATGAAGATTGACTCAAAACTGTATTCTGTGCCAGTTTTCTGTCGATTCCAAGGTGTGTGCAATGGTGCGATGAGGGCTTCGGATGAATGAACGTCATGGTGGTAATGGAATGGAGCGTCGATGAAAGGGCCTGATTCTGAAGGAAACTGAATGTTATTCAAGTCATCCTCATATTTGGTGAGAGCATCGACCCCTTCTGCTTTCCAGATGTCTTGAATGGCATTGCCAATCTGTCCTGAGTTACTGCTGGCTGAACGAGCTCCGAAAGGATGAGCGTGTTCAACGTAAAATCCACCACCATAGAAAGTGATGAGGTAAGGCTTGTGATGAGGGAGGACTGGGCATGTGCGGTGAAAAGCCTTGATGTCGAAAGCGCAAGCTCGAGCACCTGGTGGTGCGTTGGCAACCTGTGAGAGAGAATCATGTCAGTCGTGCGATTTTGGAGCCATATGACAAGTAGACGTGAAAACGTAAAAGTTTGGACGCAGTGAAAGATGATGAATTAAACTATCCCTTCGAAAAGGGAAGTACGAGTTGGAGTTATGGGTGAATTTGTAAAATTTGAGATATATATGGAGTTTGAGTTCATGATATTAAAGAGACGACGAGCGTCGAAAGGAGTTGTGTGAGACCGCTATCGTCGGGCACTGTTGCCGGGACAAGTACGACTGACAAGAAAGTGGAAGGAGAGAAGTATGGAGACGTAAAAACTCACAATTTCGGCAACATGAAAAGCCATGTCGAATCTTGTTGGAAGATCTCCTTTGTCGATAAAGCTGTTGACTGAAGGAGTTCTGGAAACCGGATCTGCCTTAGAAAGGTTCCGGCAAATGCGATGCTTTTGGGGAAGGCCACCGGGCTGGTCTTGAACCGAGACAATGAATGGAGAGCTGTAAAATGGACCCCGCATAATACGTTCAACCTCCTCTCTGGTGAAAGGACCATCCATTCGACCTAGAGCTAGCTCGGTGTCCAAGTATTCCCGCATAGCCGCTGAGTTTTCTGGTAGATCTACCGATGGATGATTTGGTATAATGATTGTGGCGTCCAGCGCTGGTAATGCTCCTAAGGGAAAACCATAATGAAGATTGTTGACAAGAAATGGGTATCTGGAAGTCAAGTTGTGTTTGTTGAGCATTGTCTCGAAGGCATCGGCACTGTATGGCTGTACAACTCTGTTGAATATCTCATTTTCGGTAGGAGTAGAATCTGGTAATGGCGGGCGACATATGATGGATTTGGTAAAGTCCTTGTAGTCGAGAAATGGATGAGGAGATAGATTGAAAGCCTGATAAAGCGCTTCAGGAATGCCATGTGAATTTGGTGTCGCTTCAATGGACTCGCGTGAATCAGAGTCGAATTTTTCCGTCCGAGACCCGGGAACAGGTGGGATCTCTGGAAAGTGCGGTATGATTGCCGCCGCAGAAGGAGCAGACATGAAATGCTTCGCTCCAGTGGCGAGTGGGGTCGCAAATTTTCCCAAGGTTGAAGAAAAGGCAAATTTGGACCTCACAACCGGAAGATCTGGGAAGCTTTGTCGTCCAGAGCGCATTGTCTTTATAGAACGAGAAGAGTGGTCGACCATCGTTGAAAGTGGAGGACTTTGATGTATCTGCATGCTGGGCAACCGTGTGGTCACCACCGCATGTGAGACAGGCCGAGGTTGAACTCCGAAAGGAATGAGAGGAGCCACCGGCAGTGGCTCCAGAGTTTGGAGAGCTGTCATACGAGTATCTGGAAGTCTTTGTGGGACTAGGTGACAATAAAGAGTCACCGAATCGTTTGGTTGGAGATCTCTCTTTCACGGTTTCCCTTGCAGCTTCGATTGCTGTGTCTCTGGCGTCCATGATGCTGTTATGTCGTGAGGCATACATGGATAGATCAAAAAGGTACTCTTTTTGGAGGTCATGCCGAAGTTTGTGCTCGAGGGAATACCATGAGGGAAAAGTGGCCTCTGATTCGTGAACTGCAAGGAAGAATTCAGTGTGCTGAAGATGCTGGTTCGCAAATGTGGGAACAGTTGGTTTGAGAGGGTCGTCAACGGGAGAGAGGACTGTGAGGAAGCGCTGATAGTTCCGTGATGCCTGCTCCCATTTCATTGGGGTAAAAATAGTATGAGACTCATCATTGGCCCATCCTTTCTCCGAAACCGGCTTCAACATCTTCGTCAGATCAAAAACCCAGACCATGATTGACTTCGAGTCTGTGTTGTCCTTCGACCATTTATCTCGGACTTGTTTTTGGTGGATCTCTGAGACATTGTGTTCGACAGTATTGATATTTTTGTCCAGGAACCAGTGTAGTGGGATGGTTAAACCTTGTCGGATAGACTCAAGATAGAGCGAAGGAGTGCCCGGTTTTGGACGCTGACCGGCAATCATTGCTTTCGGGTTGAGCATGAGCAAAGAGCCTTTCATTTCTCGATCCTTCGACTTGGAATCGGAGATTTTGGCAGCCGCAAGTCTGAGCTTTCGAGCCTTGATAACCATTTCGTGCAGGAAAACTGGCATAATGCCGATAGACGAGCGAAACTCGGCATCATCGTATGCTTCCGTGATGAGCTGAATTTCTGTATCTTGGTAGCCCCAAAAATTCATCAATGGTTGACCAATGTCAGTTGTGACTGTACGACTGGTGTTTTTCATGCAAAGTTCTGTCTGCATGATGCTGGTTTCGTTGTGAGCCTCTGCCATGCAATTTTGCCCATTTCTAGCATGCAAGGTGGTCAGACCTGGGGCATGAGAGGGTGGACGCTTCATGCGAGCTTGGAAGTCGAAGCTGTCAGGTATCGGACCTGCAATTCCAGCGTTTGCAAGGATTATGGTCATTGTGTTGTTTGTCAAGAATGAGAAAGAAGGTGACTTGAAAGGAGATGGTTAAGATGCAGAAAAATTTCTCAAGACGAGAGGATAGAGTCGCTTTATCGCTCGAGGGCCAAGCGAGTCAAATGAGCAGGGAGCGAGGAAAACTTCAACGTTGAGTCTGAATCCCGATTCAGACTTGGCACGTGGTGGGAATATTAGACTCGCATTTAGCTTGCTACCTTATCTAGCACTTTCGTATTCGTGCCTCATACTACAGCTAACACCATCCGAAGCGTGACCTTACGAAACCTCATCGGGGCTGCTCACTTGCTTCGGTGCTGTCGCGGTCACTGTCTTCTTGATTTCAAGATATTACATATCACGTCTCTTCTAGACTTGCGAATATGTCCAGCTCGCGTCCAGTGCAACCTTCGTCTTCACGAGTTCAAGCACCACAAATCACAACGGCCCAGGGGTCCACCAGTGGAAAGCCCAAGCCAGCAGACTATGTCTATTTCGATCGCTCAGATGCTGGCTTTTCAAGCGATGCGCTGCCGAAAGCAAAGAGTGCTCAAATGAAGCTAGAAAACTATTACAAGGTCATCGTGGATGCTGCCATAGAGCGAAACACGAGGTGAGCTTGCTCTGTTACATTGGCTCCGGCTGAGACTTCAGTAGGCGGGTTGAGCTAGAACGGAGGTTGCAATCCGAGACATCCTTGTCTGACGAGCGCAAGCAGCGGCAACTTCAGCAGCTTGGAATCAACGAGAGCAGTTTCCTCAGACTGAGACGGACTAAGCTGTCGATATTTCCTTCTTTCAGCTCGTTCGCTACGCTCACTTCCTCATAGAGGTCTCGACAACTTCCGAACCGTCAAAGTCATCGGTAAAGGTGCTTTTGGAGAGGTAAGGGTGCATTAGTTCTTTCCATGGGTCGAATATTTAATCGTTTCGAAGGTGCGGCTTGTACAGAAGACCGACACTGGTAAGTTTCTGATGACTATCTCGAATTCGTGGTAACAATTTGCTTGCAGGCAAGATTTATGCCATGAAAACCTTGAAGAAGGACGAGATGTTGAAGAAGGATCAGTTGGCGCACGTCAGGGCTGAGCGAGATATTCTCGCACAGTCTAACTCTCCATGGGTCGTCCAGCTGTTCTATTCATTCCAGGACCCATCGTTTCTGTACTTGATCATGGAATTCTTGCCCGGAGGCGATTTGATGACTATGCTCATCAAATACGACACCTTCAGTGAAGATGTCACCAGATTCTACATAGCCGAGTGCGTGCTGGCCATCGAAGCGGTTCACAAGCTTGGATTTATACACCGGTAAGGGAGACTGCTTCATTATCGTTCGACGCTGAACCTTTTCGCAGTGATATCAAGCCAGATAACATACTCATCGACAAGGGTGGCCATGTCAAACTAAGTGATTTTGGACTTTCAACAGGATTTCACAAACAACATGACTCGAGCTATTACCAGAAGCTCCTCTCTACTGCAGGAACCGATGCCCCAACTCATAATCCAGCTCGAAACAGCGTCATGGTCAACTCGATCAACCTGACAATGACGAATAAAGAGCTGCTGGCCACTTGGAAGGCGAATCGCCGAAAACTTGTAGGTCACGACGATATTTCTGTCAAGTCGTATCTTGATTTGGTATAGGCCTACTCCACCGTAGGGACACCCGATTATATCGTAAGTATCCAGCAAATTGTCCGAGTCGAGTGCTAAATACCGACCGCAGGCTCCCGAGATTTTCATACAAAAGGGCTACGACGAAGGCTGCGATTGGTGGTCTCTAGGCGCGATAATATACGAGTGTCTGGTTGGATATCCACCTTTTTGCTCCGAGTCGACACACGAAACGTATCAAAAGATAATGCAGTGGCACCATCATCTCGCCTTTCCCGACGACGTTCATTTGAGCCAGGAAGCGGAAGACCTCATCAAGCGGTATGGAATATCCCGCTTATTGGCTTGACTTTTGACGATTCACTGCAGGTTGATTACTTCTGCAGACCGACGGTTAAAAGTAGACCAGATTAAGCGTCACCCCTTCTTCTATGGTGTCGATTGGGATACGATACGAGATATCGATGCCCCGTTTGTGCCCCATCTTCGCTCGATTACAGATACCTCGTATTTCCCAACCGACGAGCTGGATCAAGCACCGGAGGAAGCCGCCTCTGACACTGCAGGGACCAATAAAGATTTGGCATTTCTTGGGTGAGTCCAGTTGTTTTTCACAAGTCCTGCATCGCTAATCAACCCAGATATACTTTTAAGAGATTTGCAATCTCATCTCATGGATCCTAGTGGAAGCTGTGCACATTTTCCTGTACTAATATCATGGAGGAGGTGGTGGCGCTAGCGTAGAGGGCGACGAGCTGTTGTTCGATTCATTCACTATTTCATTCCTTGCATATCTCTTTCTCGTCTCTTGGTGAAGCACTCAGTCTCAGGTCTCTGTACATCACTGTAATCGACGCTCCTGTTTATGTGCTTGACTAGACTTCAATCTTCTCATGGCTGGGAATCCCGATTGTTTCGCTTTGAAATTGTCATTTGAACTTGACACCTGTTGCAGACAGCTTGAAGGCTGAGCTTCAGGGCAGGTCGTTCGATGACAATGACCTCGTGACGTCAGCGCCCACTGTAAGTATTCTCTAGCTTTTGCAACTCCATGAGTGGCCTCCATTCCCTGGACGCTGAATATGTCGATGAATCGTACGAATCGATCTGCCATTACCAGTCAAACCGCTGATCTGCAAGCTCAGACATATCCAAGCATTTGCAGAGGCTTTACGCGCCGACGACGCTCTGCTGGATCATCCAGAACAAACAGCGACGCCTCCTGGAACCCCTCATCCTTCTCGCATTAGGTGAGTGATTATACTCCTTCCTTATTTCACGCCTTGAACTCTTCACCAGAAAGATAACCGCCCTCTCCGACTTTGCCCCAATTAACCTGAAAGTCAAGCGGTATAGTGAGCATCCTGAGACAAGGGATAGCTATTGAACTGCAGACAGACGCAAGAAGAAGGACAAATCGTTGGATAAACGGAATGATTATATGTTTCTATTGCTTCGGTGGCCATTGTTGTGCTTCATTTTGCTATTCACTGCTGCTGGTGCGTTGCAAGGGCTTGCCTCGTGTTCAGAGCTCAATTGTCCTTTATAGAGTTTGGGTGTTATGTTCTCATTCGCCAGCTTGTCAACACAAAGGAATGGATATCTGCATGTTAGTGCAACGCGACTTGAATCTGCATTTACCGAATGATTTCCGTAGGGAGGGGACAGAAAGGTGTGCTGAGAAAACGGCTTCGGAACTCTCGTACATACGAGGTGAGTCTTGAATTGCCCGACTAAGCTACTGGTTGACCGAAAATGACAGGAATGGAAGCAAGCCGCTGCCGCACTAGACCAGTATCTTCATTTTGATGAATGGAAGAAAGTTGACGAGGCAAGAAACCTTCTCTTCACCATTCCCACCAAGCTAAGTGAATTATAGGACTCGTTTTACGACTGGATGCTCGTCAAGAAGGTCTCTTAAGCTTGCTGATCTGTCTTTCAAAGCCTCTGATGCCCGGTACATAGGTCCGACGGTCGTTGAAGGCATTGCGCGAGAAGAACGACGTCAGAGGGTGTCTGGGTGTTCTGGAGACATGTATCCGAGCAAATTTCGCTGGCGTTGAATCTCCCAGACTCTATAGCGAAGTGAGAGCTTTTATTTTCCACTTCAAGGTCTGAGCTTACAACACTTCCAGACCTTCCTGGGAACCAAGGATCTGATCGAATGTGGGTCCAACTAATATCTTTGTCAATTTCGCTCTGATTCTTGCACAAGCCTATATCGACGAGCAAGCTTTGGCGTTGGAATATATTCGGGAATCGCCCGAACTTTCAATTGACGAGAAAAGGCGCTTTTTCAAACAAGTTAATACGAACATGGGTAAGCCTTGGAACCGGCTGGTGTGCTGCAATTCAACATGATGCTCAGGTATATCTGCACTATGTCTATCTGGTGGAGCATCATTTGGGTAATCTCGACTTGTCTTCTTGAGCAACAAGCTGTTGACATTTGTATCTGTAGATACTGTGAGCCCAAAGAGTCTGTAGGACCATGTACTAACTTTGTCCAGATCACTGTGGTGTCGTGAAAGCGCTGCTGGATGCTCGTTTGCTGCCGCGAGTTATAACCGGGACATCTGCTGGTGGCCTAGTAGCGAGTTTGGCTTGTACCCGAACGGACGAGGAACTGAAAATCCTGCTGGTCCCGGCTCTAGCCAACAAAATCACCGCATGCGAAGAGTCTTTTAAAGTATGGGCGACACGTTTATGGAAGACTGGGGCTCGTTTTGATAGTATACTGTGAGTGATCCACGTCACTAGAGATTGGCTTTGTTCTGACGGCACATCTAGTTGGGCCAGAAAGGTTTTTTTGTCTTGTCACTTTTGTTGGTTTATTAATTCCGACGTTTTGCATAGTGTACTTTCTTCACAGGTGTGGGGCGTATTCCTGGTCGTCCCTGAGTTGCACTGATCATTTTTAGGAGGATCTATGACCTTCAAAGAGGCCTACCTGCGAACTGGACGAATCTTGAATATTTCTGTGATCCCTGCAGACCGTCACAGCCCGACCAAGTTGCTCAATTATTGTATGTTTACCAATATGTTTAGCTTCTTGACTTACTTTTACACAGGCACATCGCCTGATACTGTCATATGGACCGCCTTGTTAGCTAGCGCCGCTGTCCCGGGCGTGTTGAACCCTGTTGTACTCATGAAGAAATTGAAGGATGGAAGCATTGTGCCCTGGAACTGGGGAAGTCGGTTCAAAGATGGATCTCTAAGGTTTGTGTCATGCAGAATGCACTTGTGATCTCTGACAGTGTTGGTCTACAGAGTCGATATACCGGTTCAAGCCCTGAACCTCTATTTCAACGTGACGCATCCAATCGTTTCTCAAGTGAATCCACATGTCCACTTGTTCTTTTTCGCTCCCAGGGGTTCCGCTGGCAAGCCTGTGGCGCACCGAAAGGGAAAAGGTACATACAGCATGCCTAGTTGCCAGTATCATCTGAACGTTGTTTTCAGGCTGGAGAGGAAATTTCCTGCTTTCCGCCGCCGAGCAAGCGTGGGTGATATTCCTTTCTCCTTCTTGACACCGCTCCCTCTGACTCGTTTGATAGATTGAAACACCAGCTTACTTCTAATTTCAAGGTGATACGAGATTTAGAACTACTTCCCCAATTATTGGGCCAAGATTGGTCCAGTGTCTTCTTACAGCGCTTTGATGGTGCTGTCACGTAAGTACCTCTTGGTTCTAGCTGAAGTCAGTGTGCTCAATGCTTAGCAGCATCTGGCCACGAACGAGATTTTGGGCAAGTTGCTTCAGATCAGGTTATCCAAGAGTTTTCTAACATCACTGTAGGACTGGTTCCGTCTTCTGACAGATCCAGATCCACCGGAACTGGAAAGAATGATCAGAATTGGCCAAATTGTAACTTGGCCAAAGGTGCGTGTAAACATCGTGAAAGACTGCGCCACTCAAATATTTCATAGCTCCATATGATCGAGAACCGCGCTAAACTCGAGAACCAAATATACCTTGGTCGCAAATCTGTTCGGCAAGCCTTGCAGTCCAAAACCACCCGACCCGAATCTTCCACATTTCCTGGTAATACCAGTGCGCCGCCTCCTACCGGGTCAGATCTCCCACTTTCTGTCGATTCTGATGCCGAAGCTGCGATGGTTAATGGTGGTCGTCAACCGTTGATTCGAAGTGGCGTAGATAACCTTCGAGCCTCTGTGATACGCCGGAAATGGGCATCTCCAATACCAGACAATTCGAAACCGACCAGTGGTGGTCGCTCGTTTTTCACGCGTCTCCGAACCAGATCCTTTCAAGCAATTTCTTCACCGAGCTCGAAACCGCCAGTTCCTGTCGCAGAGTCGGCCGACGAGACCTGGAGCAGTGATAGCTCTTTTGAGGACGACGTATCATTGGAGACAAGGCGATATTCTCACCTTGGAGCAGAAGACTTGCGAACGGAAGGTCGCTGAGAGGAAATTGTATTAGACATAGCTGTAAATAATGTGTATTCAAGTCGGAGGGCTAAGGATCATCATGCATCATGGTTGGTTCCGTCAATCATCTTCGCATGGCTTCAGTCTCCCTGTGAGCATTGATCCGAACCTCGCTTTCTTGCATCATCTTGTGGAGAACATTATCAAGGGCTATGAGCGATACGATTTGAACTGACCTCTTCAGTCATGGCGTAAATCTCAGAGTTTGGACGATTATACATCATCGCGTTGGCGAACATCAGACATATGTCTCTTTCAAACTCAAGGGTGTTGGTAATTATCCCTTCCTTGATACGGTTCTTGATTGTCTTCAGATCCATTGGACGCTTCACAATGTCGTGATAGTCGGGAGCTTCCGATTTTTTGATTGGATTGTGAAAGATGCCGCCACTGCGATGACGAGAAATGTCCTGGTGGAGTAGGTTCATGACAGACTGGAATCGCTTTTGCTCCTTGGTCGTGAGCCGTCGACGGGAAGGCGCATTCGAAGGACCAGCTGCATCGAGTGAGAAGGTATTCGAAAAATAACAGAGGATTTTACCGTGTCCGTCATCTTCCATTGGTTCAGAATCTTCTCTCAATCTCTTTTTATCGACACTATCGATATCGTCTTGGATGGAAGCCTTGCGTTTGCCTATATTCAGTCAGTATGCGACTGAAGAAATAAGATATGAAGCCACTTTGACGTCTCGCAGGGGCATCGGACAAGGGTGTTTGCTCCTTTTCACTGTGGATAGCTGTAGGTTCTGGGTCTGGAATTGGAGGTGGGGTCTCTGGACGGCGGCGAGGACGACCACGCTTCTTGGGCTGTGGAACCGGTACTGAAGGGGTCGGTGCTACTACCGGTAGTGCGACCAAAGTCGTTACTGAGCTTCGACGACGTTTCGAACCTACTTTGAAGAAAAAGTTCAGAATTATTGGACCCTGGATGATTATGCCACTTGCGTCTATTCTTCTCATCCCCAGTGGCGTTATCCTCGTCCTCAATAATTTCAAGTTGCTTCTGATCGGTCAGAGCTGATGGTTCCTCCTTAGTCTCTGGTTCCTCTTTCTTTTCCTTCTCGTCCACATCCATAGCCATGTCAGGTTCTGAGGTCGGATTAAGCTCCTCTGCAGGGCTTATCTCATTCTCAAGCGGCTTCTCTGGTTCAATCGAGGACACGGCAATCTCGGAAGGGTCCGTGTCGTTGATAGCTTCGGCAGCGGGAACCACAGGCGGGACGTCTGGTGTTGGTGAGTCGTCCTGCGGTGGGACAACAGGTTTCGTTTCATCTTCTGCGACCTCGAGTTCATGAACTTCTGCTGCTGGAGGTGGTACCTGCGGAGAATAAGTGACATGGGACGAAGACATTGCAGGACTTTACAGGTTTGTCAGAGCTGAGTTGCTCAATCTCAGCGATAAGCTTCCTATATCATTGTCAGATGGAACTATACAAATGCAAAAGGACGCGACAGACTTGAATTTTGCATCCTGTTCACTGATCAAGTCGCGTAATTCGACGGCGCGTATATGCCAATGCCGCTTCGCTAACTCTAAATGCACCGAAGCTTGATAACATTAGCAACATTAGACAATATATGAAAGACTTGGATACCATTCAGGGCTCCGTTCGAGGGTCTGCAGACAAGTTGAGCTCGAGTGGCTTGGTTCAGAACAAAAGGCGTACTTTTCCAGTTCCGCATCTTCCATCAGACGAATGTACAGGTTGCTACAAGACTGAAAGAATGCTGAGAAATAGTTTCAAGGCAGCAATCGAGACTGACCAGAGGAGAGAAGGCCTTATTCGGAACCGGACGTGAGGCCAACAGGAGGGGATTGTTGGTGAGCTCGTTGGATACTTTCGCCCAGTCTGAATTCCCATGGACATATACAGCCTGGGCAAGCAGAAGTCGTTCCAAGTTGGACAGCGAGGAGACATCCACCGCGCTTCTGGTCATTGCGATAGTGGCTGGGAATATAAAAACTCGTTTCGCTTACATCAGGTTTCTCACCCGAACCATCATGTTGACTTCAGTTCTGGTTGCTTTGCTTCCTGTCCAGCTGGCGCTCGCTGGCATCCAAAGGCTTCCACTCAAGAAATTACCAGCCTCTTCCAGCAGCCCAGAAATCGAGAGTCTCTATCTCGCTGAGAAATATGGCGCTCCACTGAAACCCCAGAAGAGTTTCACTGCCGGACGTTTGACTCGTCCTGTCAGCTCCAGCCCGGAAGACAATCTCTTCTGGACTCAGGGTGGTCATTCTGTTCCCCTCACCAGTAAGTTCACATGTCGTCGTCCAGAACATTCATTCAAATTTACCAGATTTCATGAATGCTCAATATTACACTGAGATTTCTATTGGTACCCCGCCCCAAACTGTGAGCTAGGTTCTATTTTTCTATCCTTGAGCTCTGCGTTGAATACATTTCCAGTTCAAAGTGATCCTGGATACTGGGTGATTACCGCCCCTCTGAACGACAAATTTCCGCAGCATACTAATACGTCATCTTAGCTCAAGCAACCTTTGGGTCCCCAGCAAGCAATGTACATCTATTGCCTGTTTCCTTCACGCCAAATATGACTCGTCAGCCTCCACGACCTACAAAGCCAATGGTACCAAGTTTGAAATTCAGTATGGATCCGGTTCTATGGAGGGATTTGTTTCCAATGACGACCTTGCCATTGGCGACCTCACCCTGAAAGCTCAAGACTTTGCTGAGGCTACCCAAGAGCCTGGTCTTGCCTTTGCTTTCGGAAAGTGAGTGCAGTGTTGAATATGCAATGTCTGTTTAATCAGCTATATCAGGTTTGATGGTATCCTCGGTTTGGCCTACGATACTATTGCGGTCAACCACATCGTTCCACCTTTCTACAGCATGGTGAACCAAGGTCTCCTTGACTCGCCTGTCTTCTCTTTCCGAGTTGGTTCGTCTGAGGAGGACGGCGGTGAAGCCATCTTTGGTGGCATTGACGATGATGCATACACTGGCAAGATTACATATGTTCCCGTTCGTCGAAAGGCATACTGGGAGGTTGAGCTTGAGAAGTTGACTTTCGGCGATGATGAGCTTGAGCTTGAAAACACCGGAGCTGCTATTGACACTGGTAAGTGTTTCAAACCCTATATTTCTAGATTCTTAATTTTCTTTAGGAACATCGCTCATTGTTTGTCCTACTGACGTTGCGGAAATGCTCAACACTGCGATCGGTGCCAAGAAATCTTGGAATGGGCAGTACACTGTTGAATGCAATACAGTCCCGAGTCTCCCTGCTCTCTCCTTTAAATTTGGTGGAAAAGACTATCCGCTCGACGCCAAGGACTATATTCTCGAAGTGCAGGGTACCTGCATGTCCGCTTTCACTGGCATGGACATTAATCTGCCAGGCGGCTCTCTTTGGATTATTGGTCAGTGCTTTTTCGTCCCATTCTATATGATCTTTTCCAACTTTGAAACCCAGGCGATGTTTTCCTCCGCAAGTACTACACCGTCTATGACCTTGGAAGGAATGCTGTTGGTTTCGCACAGTCGAAGTAGAGATCTTTTTTTTTTTCACGCCTCCAATAATCTACTCTTGGACTGTACAATACTATGCACGAAGCGATAGGATAATTATTTCTGGAAACATCGTGACCATGGCCTTCTTGCCTTCTTTCCCCCGAGCCGAAAGTGTACGCCGTAGGCACCTATCCAATTGCTTGAGCAGAAACGAGTGGCATCGAATTCAAGTCCTTGGGGAAGACCTCAGTCGTGGTGAAGGACATAATGGCTGCGTAAATTCATTGTCTTGGGCCCAAGATGGCCGAATCCTGATCAGCAGCGGGGACGACACGACGTGGGTCAAACTAGCTTGTTCTTTAATTCGCTGCTCAGAGAGCCTTGTCAGAGTCAACATTTGGCGACCAGACGCTGAAACTGGCGAATGGTTTTCAGCCTCTCGGTTTTCCACCGGTCATACGCGTAACATCTTCAATGCTCAGTTACTTCCCAATTCCTCTCGTGTGTGAGTGACTGTCCGATTCAAGTCTGGCTTCCATTGACAGAAATAGTGTTACGGTCGCTGGCGACAGGCAAGTTCGGGTGTTGGATGCAAGTGAGGCACTTGCTAGCGGTTCAAGGCAGGCGCCTGTTCAACAAATCCTCAGCTGCCATGAAGATAGAGTGAGTAAGGTTGAACCAGCTCGGACACCGGAATTCCTTATCGCTTGTTCTAGGTGAAGCGCATTGTTACAGAAGACAGTCCAGACTTGTTCTTGACAGTATCTGAAGATGGTACTTGCCGCCAACACGATCTACGAACTTCACATCGCTGTCGCGGTGACTGTCCTGACCCTCTTCTTCAAATGAGCACTCAACTCTCCACAATTGCTCTCTCTCCTTTGACACCCTATCAATTCGTCGTGGCCGGCAAGTCAAACTATGGCTTTTTATTCGACCGCCGCTACATTGCTCGAGCTCGAGATTCCGTCACCACTTGCGTCAGACGCTTTGGTCGAAAGAAACATTCTAATGGGTTTGGGAGGGACTGGATAACCGGCGCCAGGATGTCGTCCAACCATGGTGACGAGGTACGAGCTGATACTCTTACAAACTTCTGGCTGACTGTCTCCAGCTCATCCTTTGTGAATTACTCAGTTTTGTAGCGAAAGACTACACTGACTGGCATCTCCAGCATACAGCGGCGACGGTATTTATCGCTACTCGACTTTGGATGATCCAGGCCGCCACAATCCGCAAGCTGTCCTGACACCCAATCTCAAATCTCCTAAACCCGCACGAAGCAATGTAAGCTTTGACAAAACTGGTGATCCGACTTCTCGAGCAGATGAAGACGACGATATGGAAGAAGACCCTGACGAGGACACCAACGACGACAAAGAAGAAGAGGAAGAAGAAGATCAAGCAGAAGAGGAAGATGATGGCGATGAGCACACTGACGTTGAAGTCGTCTACCCGCGAATTCGATATGTGGGCATTCGCAACGTCGAAACGATAAAGGACTGCAATTTCCTTGGTCCATTCGACGAATACATAACTTCCGGATCTGATGATGGTAATTTCTTTGTCTGGAATAAGGCTGACGCCTCGCTAGCGGGAATATACGAAGGCGATAGTTCGGTGGTAATGTGGTCTTTTTAGAGCAAAGAATTCGTTGACACCTTGTCTAAGGTGAATGTAGTTGAGCAAAACCCAAATTTGCCGCTCGTCGCCGTGTCTGGAATCGATAAGACTGTCAAGGCTCGTATCTTTCGACTGACATCGCAACAGATTCACTAAACTGTCTTTAGATTTTTTCACCACAGCCTGGTCCCAGTCCATTCTCAAAAATGGACAATGCCGAAGCCATCATGCGCACAAATGGTCAACTGCGTAGTGCTCGAACTATTCGACGAATTGATATCACTGCCTTGTTGGCGACGGTAGCTGCAGTAAGACGTGGAGACACCCAAGAGGAAATAACAGAATGTACCCACCAGTGATCGTTTGTTCATAGTCCACTTTATGGCACGTATTTTTGCAGAATACAATACACATGTTTCTACAGGTATTAAGATAGGTATAGGCAGATTAAGGTCCAGGTCTCTTTCTCAACTTACGCCCCAATGATCAGATTTATTATTACATAGCCATTGGCGATGAGAATCAATAGCCATATTGCCAGGCCACCTAGGGTAACGGGGAGACTGTTGCTGAAATCAACGATCGACCCATCTGGACCTTGTACGGCCATTATTGTTTTTGAAGACGTCAACCATATCAATGGCAACGTCACAAACGGAAGGACGATGCTGAGGCAGACCTGAGATATTATGAGAAGCGAATCAATCCCTTGGCGTCCGACAACAATGGCCACAATCATGGAAGGAATAATGGCAATGAGTCGCGTCAACAAACGTCGTACAACAGGCTGGAAGAAGTCAGCTATTGGATTTCCGAATTCCGATTTGTCTGATACATACCGAGACACGCCAATTCAAGAAACCCTCAGAAACAGCTTGACCAGCGACTGTGGCGATTATAGACGACGATTGGCCAGCGGCCAAAAGAGCAATCGCAAATAATGTCGCCGCCGCTGAAAAAATGTCAATCAAACACCTTCAAGACCAACGAGATGAGTCACTCACGTCGACCAACTAATTCCAGGATGAGATTGTATGCATCAAAGAGACTAGCAGTATCGCTATCGGCTCTGGAAAAGAACACGGCACCAGCGAGAATGAGGATCCTTCAATAGAGATCAGCAGTGACTGAGGAACAAGGAGATGACCCACAAGCTGTTGATGACAACAGCGAAACCGAGGAGAGAAGTAACAATGTCAACTGTGGCGTAGGACATATGTGCCTTGACGAATGCCAGGCTATTGTTCTCTCGGTCAGAATGACGTATAGCTCGACTGGCATAGTCGCTGGGTGGAGGAGCAGAAAAGACACTCTTGATGAAAGCGAATAAACGATTGGGCGCCGCACGAAATGGAGAGACATGAAGGGCATCGGGAAATGTCGTGGAGGAAGTTCGCGAAAGTTCTTCCTTGTCTGCCAAACCAACTGAAAGTCGATCTTGGGTCGCCAATGCGGAACCTAGAAAAAGCGAATGAGGCATGACAGTGGCTCCAAGGATCCCGATGGCTGCAATGAAATGATAAGCAATCGGGTTCCGGTTGAACAGAGGAGCTTACATGTATACAGTGCATTGTTCTTAACGATGAATTTCGTAGGCAAATAACCTTGGAAAGCATGTGGCCAATCGATATCTATCCGAGCAATTATAATGCACATGCAAATCAGGACCGCCAAGACCTAAATGAGGAAGGTGAGCAACCGACGACATGGAGTTGGTTTCTCTTACAAGGATGGCTATCAGTCCCTCAAAAATCCGGACAGGTCGTCCTCTTAGTGGATCCTTCATGGCCAAAAGCAGAACGACATCCAATCCAGTGATGAGGACCCCATGCCATAGTTGTAGTTTTGGAAAAAGCAGGCAGAGAGCGATCGCCGAGCCTGAATGATTTTTTTAATAGAGAAATGATATTGGCATAGGGATAACTCGCCCAAAAGCTCTGCAAGATCTGTTGCTATAATCGCAAGCTCGGAAATTGCGTATAGAGGATATAGAATTAAATATCTCCAGAGCAGCGGGTGTTTGGGCCGGGAGTGAAAGAGGAGACGACAGTGTGATGCAAGGTCTGCACAGAGGTCAGAGGTGTTAGTAGAGGCTTCTTGCACTTACCAAGACCCGTTACACATCCAAGCCGACTTGCCATTATTTGAAACAATATAGCAAACAGTCCAGCGAGTAGAACCACGAAGACTGGATTTTGGATGAGCATAAGCACAAACTTGATGAATGATTAAATATGCACGTAGACGATACTCGAATTGGGATCCAGCCTGCAAGTCAACACCTAGCACGAATAAGCGTCATGGTCAAGCAAAAAAAAAAGTGCAGTCCGTACCCCAGTTTCCACTTGGTAAAGCATGAATTCAACACTACCATAGCGAAAGAAAACCACATACGGATCGAAGCTGGAGAAAAACGATGAGCAATGCGGTTATAAACGTGAAAAATGGCTTACTAGGCCACTGCACATATCAAGCCGATTCCTGAAGCTTTTGCATGCTGGACAATGGTCGAAATAAGATATTTGAGGCGAACTTGAAAAGGCGACATGGGGGTGATGAAGAGGAGAAGCCATCCAGCGCCAGGACCCAGCAATGAGGATGACCCAGTGGACTGGTTGTGAGCTAATCGAACGTCTCATCCAAAGGCTCGGGTCTCGATCTCTCCGATTTTTCTCCTGTGCATATATCAAGACCAACAAACGTCTAGGAGCAAGCGGTGGACGGAAAAGAAGCTGGCCAATGACTCTCAAGAAGTCTCATTTGGCAGCTTAAAATAGATTTCTGCTTAGTCACCAACGTCTTGTCTTTCACGATGGGCAAAAGGCTGCAAGAAGATCCAGGCCCAATAGTCAAAAAGAAACAGAAAACCGTTGCTGATGTTGGTGCCAACTGGCCAGAATACTTTCATACAGTCTGTATTTCATTTTTGATGAATATTTTTACTCTACTGAATGCTTCAAGTTGTTCAAGGTCCGTCGTCGTGCCAATCGGCACCGCTAACTCTTGACGCGATTCAGGTTTACAAGGTAGCTCAGGTCATTGGCTCAACTCCAATATTAAGCTCGTATACAGGCTATAAACACTGTCCTGGCCTTCTTCTGGTCAAGGAAAGCTTTGGCTACCACATTTCACAGTGTACGAGGCGCTGTGGAAGATATAATCAAGCAGTAGGTTCCTCATCTACCCGTTTCAAGGACTCACATATGAGAAAAGACCTTTGGATCTCACCAAAGTGGGAGAGATGAAGTAAGGATAAGTTGCACTTACAATTCACTCAATTGAGCATTGTTTCGATGCACAGAGCGCTACTGCCTCATATGGTCAGGTTCTCATATGTTCCAGAGAATGAAGTCCGCATTCACGCATCCGAGCCTGTGGAACCTCCCAACGGTCGATGCGCTTCTCCCGATTTCTCGATTTCCCGTGGCACCGCCCTAGGGTCAGGCTCTGGCTCAGAACACATTCTGCTTCTGGAATTTCAAGATAACTGGACTGGACAAAGTACTTCGTCTTCAGGGTAGATATGATACGTCGTCTGCTTCCAGACCTGACCTGACCTTACATAGGGCGCTCGTTGCGCCTACCCGAACACCGGCGGCCACGAAAAAGCTCATTGATAAACGAAACGCAGCGTTTTGTCAGGCAGTCGAAGAGCAAGTGTCAATGTTGGTCATTCGAGACCCTTGTTGATCCCCATTAGCTTAATCGTCGCTTGCGCAAAGGACGGTGATGATCCAGCCCAACTAATTCAAAATGCCGGTCGCTCCCGCATACCCCTGAACCCAGGCCTCAAGGATCCAAGACTAGGAAACGAAGTCATCCTTCCAATACCTAGCTCAGAAGAGCGGCCTTCGATTCCCGGTGTACTGGATGAGATTCAGAATCAGGGATGGTATTTCGGGCAGATTGCATATCAGAAATCCATTCCAGCCAAAGACGTCAAGACAGGTGATTGTCCGTCCATCCAAGATGATCTATTCTGACTGGTTCCGCTATAGCGGAACTTGACCCTCCACTATCAGATTCCATCTCGCAGGCGCTGAAGAACTTCCGAAAGATCACTTCATTGTTCATCCACCAAGTCAAGGCTATACAAGCGTTGAGTCAAGGCCGAGATGTCATTGTTTCAACTGCTACGGCTTCGGGAAAGAGTGTCATTTATCAAGTTTGCTTGCCTTCTTCCGCATGCTGCTTTTTGCTGACGCCAGAGTCACAGGTTCCTCTCTTGCGGTTTCTCCAGGAAAATCCAAATTCTACTGCAATTTTCGTATATCCCACAAAAGCGCTTGCGCAAGACCAACGGGCTGCACTTGAGCAGCTTTTATCTGCTTGTCCAGGCCTCGAACATATCCAAGTGAGTATGTGTAAAAATCAATATAGTCTCGGAACTTTATGCATCCATGCAGGTCGCTAATTACGATGGAGACACTCCGAAGGAATCTCGAGCAGGTACGTCCAGCGAGAAAGATAGTCTTGTCAATCTAAAGTCTTTGCAGAAATTCGGAAGACTGCTTCTGTTATCTTTACCAATTTTGTACGAAGAACTGTTCATCCTGAAGCTGTAGTCTAACAAAGCGCCGAGGACATGATCCATGCCTCAATCTTACCGCACGAAGAGCAATGGAGAACGTGAGTTACGAAGATTGGCCGGTGTCCCAGGCTCTGAACTCTTACTAGGTTTCTCAGGAATCTCAAGGTACTCGTTCAGTCAGCGCGACCTCGACCTAACTCTGTTACAGCTTTTGTTGTCGATGAACTGCATTATTACACAGGTCTCTTTGGTGTACATGTTGCCTACATATTAAGGCGACTGCGCCGTCTCTGTGGCGCAGTTGGAAGTAAGTGCCCATATTCCATTTCGGTCAACACTGAAAGCCCTCCAGATCGAAGGGTTCGCTTCGTGTCCTGTAGCGCAACCATAGCAGAGCCGCTCTCGCATATGCAGGCCATCTTTGGAATCGATAGAGACAACATCGAGGCAGTCACTGAAGACGGGGCACCGTCAGGCCCCCGAGAGTTTGTGATGTGGGAAACAAATCGGGAAAGTAGTAATCCGTTAAAGGAGACTGCGCAATTGATGGCATATCTTGCAAGTGATATACTCGGGCTTTCTTCATATTGCTGACTCGCCGGCAGATGACCCGAGGAGTCAGAGTAATCGTGTTCTGCAAGGCAAGAATCTTCAAAATTCTCTTCATCTTCATCTTCTCATTTGATTTCTAGTTTCGCAACACATGTGAACTGGTGAGGCATCGACTGAGACTGAGTTTTGGCTGACTCGCTGGTCACAGTTGACAAAGCTTCTCCGTACACATCTAAGTGGAATCGGACGATACGACATTCTTGAAAGGGTTAAAGCGTACCGAGGAGGTGGATGGATTTCCATTTGCTTCGCGGACACCTCTGAACCACAACCACAGGTTACTCGCCCGAAGACAGAAGAGAGATAGAACATTCCGCATTCACCGGTCATCTATTGGGGATTATCGCGACAAATGCTCTTGAACTAGGAGTAGATATTGGGGTGAGAATCTATTCAATGCGCCGCTCCTCGCTTGACAGATCTGTTAGGCTCTGGACGCCGTGTTGACTGTTGGTTTTCCTCACACTGTGTCAAGTTTCGTAAGTGAATCTGTAGCAAGGGCACTCCATATAATATCTCGTTCTAGCGCCAGCAAATCGGACGAGCTGGACGCCGCAATCGAGATTCTCTTGCCATCTTGGTACTGCATGACCAACCATTGGACAGCTACTACAAACAGCACCCCGAAGAGCTATTTGACCGACCAACCGACGAGCTTATTCTTGATCTCGAGAGCAAGATCATACTGGAAGGTTTCAGGCCCCTTCGCTCGACTCTAAAACATACTAAATGTGATATTCCTCAGCCCATCTTCACTGCGCGGCTAGCGAAATGCCTCTGTCTATGGATGACAGCGTCTATTTCGGCCCTTTGATGAAATATATTTGTGATGCTCGCCTGAAGCGAGATTCTGATGGCCGGTAAGCTTTGAAAAGTTCACGATGAACAATCCAGATTCAAACGACTCATACAGGTACTGGGACACACATCCAAACTTTCTTCCTTATCCACAACAGTTTATCTCAATTCGTGGAGTCCAAGAAGACAAGTATGTGCTCGTCGATGTTACCAAAGCAGGTACTTCGACCATCCTTGAGGAAATTGAATACTCGAGGGCCTTGTTTGAGATATACGAAGGAGCGGTGGTATGAATTGCTGTTGTCTCGCAGGATTTCAACTTACTTCGGTCTAGTATCTTCACCAGGGTGCCCCCTACCTTGTGAGCACCTTGAATTTCGCTTCCTATTTGCTTATCTCTCTAGGTTACTGAAGTCAGTCACGACTCAAAAATCGCCAAGCTCGTTCGCTCTGATGTGAATTGGCTGACGAAACCCCGGTGAGTCGACTTGGTTCTAGCCTGGTCACGTCTTGACGAGTGGAAAGGGATTTCACCGATGTTAATGCTTCGCAAACCCAACGAATCAGAGAGATCAAAAATTCACCCCATCGCGCCTATTATGGAAGAGTTGACTTGAGAACTCTAATTTTTGGATTCTATAAAATTCGGTAACCCCAATAAGATCCATCACTTTCCAGCTCATAAACGTTTTGCGATAGGGACAACCAGATACTGGACAGAGTAGATCTGGAGACTGACCCATGGGATCGAGAGACAACAGGCATGTGGCTAGGTAACGCCGATTCTTACTCGCTTTCTTGGATACCTGTCTTATCTTTCCTAGATCTGCCCGACGCCATCTTGGAGCTCTTGCAGAATGATATGGCCGGCATTGCCGCAATGCCGGCGGCCGCGATTCATGCAGCCCAGCATGCATTTCTAAACCATTTCTCTTTGGGCGCAGACGCAAGGACCGAATGCAAAGCGATAGAAAAGGAAGTTTATGCCCAGAATGACTCACCTCGCAAAAGACCTGCTCGTTTAATCTTCTATGATATTGTCGGGCAAGGTGGCGGAGTCGCAGCAAAAGCTTTTGATCACGGTGAGCTGACTTCTTTTCCTGACTTTCCCACTGTATTGACGGCCCCTTGAGTGCACGAAATCTTGCTCAAAGCGCACAACAAGATTGAAAGTTGTCCATGTGAAGAGGATCGAGGGTGCATGCTATGTGAGGGCGATTAGGGCAAACTAAATTTCACGGCTGAATTTTGGCAGGTGTTCAGAGCTCTCTTTGCAGAGAATTCAACAAAGTGACGTCCAAACGCGGAGCGCTCATCGTACTGAAAGGAATTCTCGGTCTCGAATTCGACATCAATGATATACCATTCTGGACACCCGAGGACGAACTGGCCCAGTCAAAGGGTCAACATCGTACAATAACTCCAGCCCGCCCAGTACTGGCCACAGGCGGTCTTCCAGTGGATATAGAGCCGGCAGGATCCTGAGCGAAAGGAAGTAACAGTGTCATATCAGAGTACTACATGTGAATACAGTCCAGATAATATAGAAACATCCCCAGGAAATAAGGAAAACGTACTGTACACAACGAATTTGATTACCAAGCCAGACCAATAGTTTCGCTGTGAAGATCGTTAGAGATATCGGAGCAAATAAGAAAGACACCTACGGTTTTTGAACAAAAGTGTATCCGCTATGTTGATAACTTGCTCTACCATCGGATTCTCCGCCGACCTGCCCCATTCTGATGACATCAAGCTCACAAAGTCCAAGGTCAGCCTCCACTCGACTCTGATGCATTGGCACAAGGTCAAAGTTGACTCTGGATTGTGACGATGCTTCTATGAGAGACCTGAAGTTGTCGTCCACGAAAAGACTTGTATCCCAGCCACTTGTCTCTTCCACAAGTTCACGAATTATGCCAATCAGAGTTGTAGGATCCTCTTCAATCTTTGATAATCGACGAGAGCTATTTCGACTGCTGAACTGTCCGGAAGATTGAAGCGCATCTGGCGATACACAGGTTGGAGGAATATCGGTTCGCATAGCGCTGGTAGGATATCCGAGACCAAGATCTGGATAATGATGACGGCGAGAGGCTTTACTCTGAGGAACATACTTTTCTGGAGTCTGTGGTTTACTGGAGTCAGACACGAAAGATTCTGGAAGCGTCATGATTCTGAGAGGTGAAGGACCAACAGGTGGGCTCTTGCGAACACCGAGAGAAACTTTTGGACTCTCGGTTTAAGATGAGGAAGGGTAGCTGCTGGAGGAGGCGGTGAAGGAAAGGAGGTTGAATCGGAGAGAGAGGCGATACTGGAGTAAAGGACAAGGCAGTGTAGTCCTTGAATTGCTCAGCCAAAGTTGGCGAAAATGCTGGATTCTCGTCTGATAGAGGAGGAGAAGAGCGAATGTACTCGACAGCAGCTTCCAAGGCTTGAGCATGGGATAATGGGCGAAACTGTGGAGTATGGGATTTTACGCTTCTCTTGCGTCTCGGAGCTAGTGCATAAGGGTGGGAAATATAACTGTGACTGTCGACGGGTTCGGCACTGGACGAATAGAATGGAGGTGATGAAGGCGGAAAGGGAATTGACTGGACAATGGCTCATCATGTTTTGGTGATTCTGGTATAAAAGGATGGTCATTGGATGACGAAACCATTCTGAGTCCGGTTTCTGAATGTCTCGTACTTGAGGTACTCTTCAGGCTGGAGCTGGAATGTCTTTTTCTGCGATGTTCAAAAGTTGACTTTCTGCTGGAAATGGGAAGTGATAGACGACGTTCTATGTTGTTAGAAGTCTTTCTTCGCAGTTTGGCAATGGGATATGTTTTTGCTTGGATGGTGACTGCTTCGGATCCTCCGAATTCTGTGATGGAGTGCTTTTCATTGAAACCTGAACGGCGACTGGCGGCATGAGAGGAATAAGAGGAGTTGTATCCCCATGTCTGGTCGTGGCAGAATTTCAGCTTGGATTCCCAGCTACGGTGAGCCGAAGAATCCAACGAGAAAGGCGTTTTGGCGGCACTTTGGGCGATACTGCCATGGATCGATGGTAGAAAAGAAGTCGAAGATTGGTTGCAGGAAGATAAATGATCGGTTGGATTCTGAATTTCTGCTCGGCGTCGGTTGATATAGAGCCTTTTAAGCGCGACCAGCAATGAGAGTATGGAAAAGACAGTGAGGATAACGGGAAGATACATGGATTCGGATCCATTGGTTTTGATTTTCAGGAATGGGCGACGCAACAACCAGGGAGCACGAGGCCAATAAAACCCAGAATGAGAGGTTTCATCTTGGACGGCTCTGGTCGAGGTTGATATCGTCACGTGTACATTTTCCTTTCTGGGAAGCGCGTTTGAAGACACGCCCGGGCCCCGGACGGAGCGTGTTCGCGGCCTCCTCAGACTTGGATGCAACACGAGTACGCCATCGTGATTGTTCGCGTGCGCAATATTTCCTTTTTGGGATGCACTTCTTCCGCTGGGCGCATCAACAGCGGTCGCGACTCGAGTCACATCGACACATCTTTTGACGGCGCATCAAACAGCGGTCCACCGACTCGAGTCATATCGACACATCTCCCGCCGCTCCTAAAAAAGCTATAGTCGTCGGCATACGTCGGGAGTATAAAGAAGAAACTGACTCGAAGTGATTTTCACCCAACAGTCCAATGAGTTACAATCCATCCACTGCCTCTTCATCTTCGACCCTTGTCGGCTCCTCCTATAAAGGCCAACAGTACTACGACGCTTATTATTCTACGCGTTCGTTCAGCCCCAAATCTGCTGTTTCGCGTCATTCGCAGTATGCTGGCTCTCAGGAAGCAGCCAAACATATGTCGCCTCTCCTTATTCTGATTCGAGTCCATTCTGTTCGTTGTTTTCCTTTTCATCTTTTTTTTTTTTTCAGCCTCGCTTATTGTTTGATCCCAGGGAGCGTCACGGCATTGCCTCCTTCTTCCCAATATTCATCCAGTCCGTAGCACCCTCCTGTTCACAACTTCATCCCTTCTACTTTCTGGCTCTACTGGCCAGAATGTCTGTTTCAACATTACCCGCGACCCCAATTTCTGCTTTAGGCCCAAAATACGTCCAAGTATTCAGCCATGTCGCTTCCAAACCTTCCCAACATGAAATTATGTTCAAACTACCACCTGGTATTGCACCTGGAGTCGACACAAGTCGCTGGATTGGTAGCGCACGCGCCTCAGCTCATACGGTCCTATCCGTTGAAGAAGTCCTGGTCGCTGTTTCTCATTTCTTTTTTCACCAGCTGAGCCGCGACGAATCCATGCGATGTCGCACACCGTAAAGCCTAAAGCTACTTCTGCATTCCATTCCCGAGCAGCAGGCGACCCCCAATGCTCATTCCAAGGAATGATTCGCGCAGATGCTCTCCCTGGAAACTTGTTTTTCAGCGGATTCACTAAATCAACCGACGGCAGTAATGCCTATGAGCTCATCTTGATCAGGGCACCATGATTTGCTCGACTTTCCCTTCCACTGTCTGAATTATTCCTATCTGCTTTTCTTCAATCATCACTCTGCTCTTGCTTTGGACTGTATCCAATAGTTTCGCTTTGAAAATTCGCTAGATTCGTAGAAAACCACTCCCAAATTGTACCTTATCATCGACCTGTAACCACCAATGGACTTGCCTGTAGTATTTGACATCTAGCAATCAAACTCAATTCTTGTCTCTTATCTTCCGAGCGCAAATGGTTGAACAAAAGTTTCAAAAATTGTACATTCAACTTCGACGGCGTTTACAATATTGTTCAATAATTTCCTTAGAAGTCCTGAGCCGACGTCTCTGCAAGCTGTTGGTGAGCTTGGTGCTTGGCTTTTAGGACATCGACCTCATCAAGCTAGTGCTACAGTCAGTAATGTCACTGAATTCAGTTTAGATTCAAACGTACTCCTTTGGTTTCAACCATCTGATGTGCCACAAAAGTCAGTAAATTGAATGGATAACAAGATGAAAGGACTTGCCCTGTCGACGAAGGCGCCGCTGAAAGCAGCGAGGAGCTCTTTGGCCTTGGCATGGCTGTCTGGTTGACCATTCTCCTCGACATGCTTCTCGTATGACTTCATGGCCTACAAGGAAACGAATTAGGATACCGTATAACCGAGCACAAGGATAACTTACCTCGTACGAGGCAGCAGCAGCGAGAAGCTCGTGTGAGAGCGTAGCTTTGTGAGGAGCGTTGACGACCTGAACAACAATGGATCAGCGCCGATGAAGAGATAAGAAGAATAGGACTGACGACCTCGTCGTAGGCCTGAGCTTCATTGGAATCGTCGCTGAACCAACCCATATTGTATTATTGAAGGTAGCGAAGAGTTGCGAAGTTGTGGTTAGAGAAGAGGAGATGATATGGCCTTGATGAAAGGGCTGGCCTTAAATACCGTTCAAAGGGTGACATCACAGAGTCTCAGACATTGTCACCAGCTCCTAGATGTAAAAATAGAGCGATGCAATTTGTGTGATAGATTGCCTCCGTTGGCAAGGACGGCAATACTTATCTGACGAGCCTATACCGGTGTTAAGGGTGAACAGAGAAGCAAAACCGCAGCAGTCAATGGCTCATAATGGCTCAGAGCGCGTCACTGTGAGTGGGCTGGGAGACAAAAAGGCGTTAAAATTGGTCCAGGTCCTGATATCATCGCAAGATTTCTAAAAATACCAGTGCCCCTGTCACGGCCATTGCCAAAAGATTTCCAGAATGCGGGAATATCAAACACGTTCATCGGGTGGCGACAGGTCGAAGGAACTGGCGGAAAGGGGAACAGCCTAGAACAGCCGTAGAAGATGATTTGTCCTACAGAACAGCATTGTGAGCAAATCAAGCAGTTCGTAATTGACTGAGATTTCGCGAAATAGCATCCATCTTCACGCCATGAATGTGAACTCTAATCCTGGGAATTCATCGTCGACCTCCATGACGTCCGTTTTCCCCTGATTCATTCTCTGCTTCATGTTTTTCCGCTCCTTCTTCCGCTCCTTCTCAGCACCTTTCGATTCAAAGGATTGCTCTTGTCCATCCGACTGAGGATGTGGACATCTGGCGGCTCGTCATATGTCGGTACAAACCTTGGACTTTCGTTGTCTTTGGGCTGTCTTTGAGATTCCGGTTGACTAGGGAGCGGCGGCGGCGACGGAGATCGCACCCTTTTGCCCAGGGAAATCCTGCGCGATGCAGGATCAAGGTCCATGGGACTCTAGGACAATTGAGTACAATTTAGACAAAAAAAGAGATATCACTCACTCATCCTCGTCCATGGGCTCTGAAAAGTTTTCATTTGCATCCCAAAAGACGTCCTTCCCCGTCGTTCATGTCTACATCAGGAGCACCTGGACCACCAAGAGCACCTGGACCACCAAAGGCACCGGCATCAGCTGCGGAGAATAGACCGTCCAGTTCAAAAGGCTTTGAGAGCGAAGTCAAAATCTGAGCCTGTCCAACGTTTTCAGCACCCGGGGCTATCATCGATACGCGGCGGAATCGGTGTGTCCAGTTTGGACTAAATGATGTCTTAGATGGGATTTCTAGAGAAAACAGACAAAGACCTACTTGTGGAAGGTATCAAGGAAGGAGGAATCGCTGGAGGAGTCGAAAAGTAGGGTATTTTTGATGATTCCAGTCCATTAGTACATGTCGCGCGCGCGCTGCCGTGACGTCTGGTGTACCCCCCTTGAGAAGTCGACCACTATTCAACGCGAGCATCGTGAGGAATTCTAGGGTGTTGGCAAAATCGGGAAGATTGTAGATTTTGCGTATCGTTTCCGGAGAGGTCCGTAATAAGATTTCTTCCACTGAAAGCGAAACAATTGGCGCGTGCATGTTTAAACCAATGGGAGACTTACCAACTGCAATGGGATCGTCGACATCTTCGACCTTGACGACATTCCGTAGCAAGATATTGGCCTTCCTCTGACCTTTGCCATCCTCGTCATCTTCATCAAAGACCACTCCAGGGGAATCGACAATTTTCATGCCGCGCTCCAGCTGTATTGATTGAAGATCTTTCGTATGTCCAGGTTGTGCTGCGACAGCGCATACTTTGCTTCTCTTCAAGCTGTTGATAAGACTACTCTTTCCGACATTGGATAACCAAACGACCCCAATGTAACAGTTCCGGTCTTTTGGCTGTACGCTTTGAGGAGTTTTAATAAGCGAAGGAAGCGGTCGATGAAGATATATTCGACTTTTTGGTGCTGTGCCGATGAAGGAGAAAGAAAGGTAGGGTCGGGGTTGAATGTCGGAGATGTTTGAGCCATGCCTGAGCATTGCACGAGGTATAAAGATCTAGAGGAATCAGAATGAGATGCTTTGGTCGCTTCTGTACATACCGACTTTGTTAAGGACAAAGACGAGTCTTTTCCCTTCCGCTTCGCGCTTCGGACCTCTTCTTCGACTAATCGACTTCTACAGCCCTCGGGGTCGCGAGGCGTCAAGGACGAGGATCACAATATCACTTTCGTCAATAACTTGTGTAACGTTCGCAAGGTAATGTCTGCGAATCTGCTCTTTTGTCTTGCCAGTGGATCCAGATGGAGTGGAAGAAGAAGGGTCTTCAAGGGCTTGCTGTTCCAATGCCATTTGCGCCAATGAAGACAGGGTCGGTTCTGAAGCCATCACCGAGTCTGGATCTGTGCTATGCATGGGTCTGTGCTGCTGACCGACCGACGTTCAGAAAATAAGCCTCAACGAAAAGTGACCAGAGGACTCACAGCTCGAGCACGTTGTTTAGCAGCATTTCTATCCTTCAGATTGGGTAATTTTGGTATTCCAGGATCCTTGTTCAACTCTAAATCGATTGTCAGCGTTCGCAGCAAGCACTAATGAGCGTCAGAGCCTACTCTTTTTCTGGGGAAGAGTGGATTTCGGGATTCTAGTGAGAAGATGAGCCTTGATTCGTTCGAAATAACACCAACTTGCTCGTTACAACAACAACAAAACAACAAATACAAACAAAACAAACAACAAACACCCATGTTGGTCCCAGTCATTGTTGAAAACGAGGAACAAAGACCTTGAAAAAGCGTGGTCCGTGACCCAGGGTAATTTGTGGCCTCGTCATGGCCATTAGTCAACATGATGAAAGCACAAGCGCTGAGCTCTGCAAAGACAGAACATTTTGTTATGTGTTTCAAAATTTCGACTTGATTTCTGCCCAGTTACACACACAATTCTCGGTAACAAATTCTCCGCTATTCTTTATTAAAAGTCGGAAGCAGACTTCTCGCTGAGCTGCTTATGGGCTGCGCGCTGAGCTCTCTCCTTGTCTACACCGCATCCAAGCCTTTACTCTCGACCATCCTGTCGATGAAGGCTCCAGCGAACCCAGCCCTGCAGAGGGATGATCAGCAAAAGATATTAAGAAGGAAGAAGGAAACATACAAAAGCTTTTTGGCCTCAGCGTGCGATGCTGGTTTTCCGTTGGCAGCGACGTGCTTCTCATACGCCTGCATGGCCTGAAAAAAAAGATCAGAGAAGACCCATATCAAGACATAGGTCGACATACCTCGTAAGAAGCAGCTCCAGCGATAAGCTCATGCGACAGAGAAGCCTTGTGAGGAGCGTCGAAGACCTGGAGAAAAATATGGTCAGTACGACAATAATATAGGTGTATCGATGAGAGTCTAACCTGCTTGTGTGCCTGAGCTTCGTCGGAATCTTCGTGAAACCAGGCCATAATGATGATGATTAAATTTGCAAAGTGAGTGGATCGAGGAAAGAGAAACTGAAGTCGCAGTACGATTTCAACGCATTTATATACCTTTTGGACGGACGAAACAGGAATTTCGAAATCTCTTTATTTATGGCCCAGAAGCTATGAATAGGCCATCAGGAGCTCATATTCGAGACCGCTCACCTTCTTGTCGAATTGAGACTCGATTAAATTGCTCGTTTTGGGCCGAAACCAGCGAACGTTCTACTTGGAAGGCTGAAAGCTTCAAATTGGCTTCTAGGATCGATAGTCTCAGTTCTGAAATAATAATTGGCATAGTTGGAAGAGCCGACAATACACGAGGACATTAAAAAAGGATTCTCTAGTGCTGCATGGTGTCAGTGAATCGTCTTTTAGAAGCCTCATAGGCTAAAAGACGGGGCTCACCTGTACCGTATGAGCTGGAGGCGGAGCACCAGGTGGCTAAGAAGCAGGTCAGCCAAGTGAAGAATCAAGTCGGAGTCAGTTCCATACCGGTGCATAGTAGGCGGGACTCGATGTACCTGCAGCCTATCTTTGATATTAGAAAACACGTTTGAAAGATCAAAATGAGAATCGACCCACTTGGTTGTATGGTTGCCACTGAGGTTGCTGTATCTTTGCATAAGGAGGTAACTGCTGGTCAAATGAGCCAGGAGTCGCATAAGGAATCGGATACTGGGGTGGATTTTCTGGCGATTGAAATGGTGGTCCTGGAGGATAAGGACTATTCCAAAGAACAGGCTGCTGTCGCCCAACCATGGCTGCTATTCGGCGCCGTCGAGCAAGGATAAAGCATACAACGACACATAAGACCAAGGCCAGAACAACTGTAGATTAATGGTTGGAGTTTTCTCGAAAAACTGCCACGATGATGCCACCGACCGACGATAATTCCCGAAACGACCCGCGACATGTTGGTACGATGAACATTATTGTCATCGGTGAAGGAGCAGGAAGCCAAGGAAGCTAGAGCGACTACGACATGGAGGCTAAGAAGCGCCATTTGCAAGGCTGAGAAAGCCCGCCAGGCTCGAAATAACTTACCCAGGATTCGCAGAGACCCAAAAATAGCATGGCACATTGACAAGTTCCGAGCTCACATCAGGCGACAGGCATCGCTATTTTTGCTGAAGGCTCTTCGTTGGTCAAGTCGAGAGGCTTGCACGACCTCCAGGATGGTGGAGACGTGTAAAGAATCATTGTTACGTTACAGGTCACACCGATGTTGATTGCCTTGGCAAAAGCCAAGCTCGTTGGAAGTATCGATCAAGTATTTCGATTAGCCTTAAAGGGCCTGAGACTACATACTCAAAATACAGTAACTTATATGTGTGATTCAAGCAGCGTCAGCAGGAAAATCGGGACCGCTGATAATGGCCTTGATTACGCCCTTTCCATCTTCGCTCTTTCCTTCTCGAGTCGCCTTGAAAGCTACAAGAAAGGTTAGTCTTGGAGACTCGATGAGAAACGACTCGCCAGTAATAGCCTCATCAAATTTGAATCTGTGAGTGACCAGCGGTTTCAGGTCAATCTTTCCCTGGGCGACCAGACCAATAGCCAGAGGGTAATCACCCGGGCCGTATCGCTGCGCTCCCGATGAGAACAAACCGTTTTGTCGCGATTCGACTTACGAAAGACCCCTGGCAAAAGAACGTCAGCGACGAAAAATCTCAAAATGCAACAAGGACTCGCCTTGTAGTTCAACTCTTTGGTCATCAAAGAGGTCAGATTAATGGTAACATTCGGGTTACCCATCCCAACCTATACCATAAGTATGTAGATTCAAAGTATGTAAAACACTTACTTGTACAAAAGTTCCTCCTGATTTGACAATGTCGAAAGCCGTGGCGATAGAAACTTCTGCACCAGACGCGTCGATAACTAGAGATCGCATTCGGTCCACGATCTTCAATACCCAAGTCTTTCTTCATAGCTTCTGCATTGCGTCGGCTATAATCTAGTTTGCTCTCTCCTTCGTTTGGTTTGATCGGGAGGTATACATCAGTGGCAGCATAGGACTTGGCGAATTCCAAACGAGCTGGAACAATGTCGACAGCGATAACCCGAGTCGCACCCAGCGCTTTGGCGACAGACATGGCGAGTAAACCGACCTGATGATCGTTAGCGTACAGAACCGACAAGAAGGAGTAGAACCGACGGGGCCACAACCAAAGACCGCGATAGATTGATTGGCTTTGAAACCCCCAAGATTGCTGACCGAATGCACTCCCACAGCAAGAGGTTCCATCTATATCCAAGGTCACCTCAGAGCAAGAGATAGATACATATTGATCATGCCATTGCGCCGTCTTCGAGAGAGACTCCATTCGGAAGTGGATAGGCAAGATCCGCAGGTACACGGTAATACCTTGCGAGAGTTCCGTCGTATGGTGGCGTGGCGGCAAAGATGATATCGGTACAAAGCTGTTTTCGACGCGTTTAGAACAAGAGAAATCTCCGAAAACTGGAAGAATGGCTGACATTGTAACGACCAGACTTGCAAGCCTCGCAAGAACCTCGGGAACCAATTGGACAGCGTTTTGCAGAAAATCCGATCCAAACTTACGACAAGTTGCACCTGGCTCAATGGCTACACGGTCTCCGGGTTTGAGATGCGTAACTTTCGCTCCCACTGTGAAGGATAAGCTGGAGAAAGCCCCCAATGAATTATGCATCACCTTTAGCGATGATTCCAGCGCTTTCGTGTCCAAGGACCTGATCGAGAGGTCAACAAGTGTGTCAGGGTCGATGAAGAAAATTATCAGTACCATCGGATTGTTGACCACAAAGTCACCAATGCGACCATGCACTAGATAATGCACCTAGAAGGTCTCAGCCCGTGCAGTAACGCCTAGGATTGGATAATCGAATCACATCTGAGCCACATATACCTAATAACTTGTGAGATCGCAGGAGTTCAAGAAGAATTGGGTACAAACCAGTCTTTTTAACTTCAACCAGGACTTGGGTGTCAGAAACTTTCAAAATACTTATGAGAATGTATCCAAGAGACAGAGGGAGCCCTCATACTCTCCGGGATTGGTCTATCTTCGTAGAAAACATCCTCGATACCCCGCAGAACGAAGGAGGGATTATCGGACATCGTTGTAAGAGATCAAGTGGTGCAGCGACCGGCCCGGCATCGTCGCGGGGTAAATTCGGTACCAAACCTGAACGCCGATGAACATTCAAGTTCAAAGCTTCCAGACGCTCCAAAATCGCCAGCGGAATCCGACAAGCAGCGTGCAACATTCTTCACGGAGCCAGAAATGGATCAATGTCTCACTCCGGAACTATTTAAGGGTCGTTGAACAATTCTCCTTTTTTCACTTCTCTTCCTTCTCCTTCATCGACTTTGATAGTTGAACCTTTTGTTCTTCGCACAACTTCTATTCATT